>BSAI01000138.1:3936707-3949608 GCA_036245035.1 Adrianichthys oophorus
TTTTTTTTTTTTTTTGTTCTAGCTAACAGTATCTCACCAGTGACTTTTTTTGCTCAGTGTTTTTTAATTTGCTATGAAAAAGGGAAATAATAAAAATACAGGAAATAAAGTCTAAAAATAAATAAACTAAAAATAATGATTTTACCAGCTGTAACTTAGGATGGATAGCATTATGAGTACTGGTGCTTTGATTACTGGCCATTCTCACATCATGACAAAGTCATCGTGGGGGGAAAGATTTCTCAGTTGCCTCCATCTGTGTGTGAATCTTTGTGTGTTTGTGTGAGTAAATGGGCAGATGAGAAGCAGAGTAAAATACTTTCAGTGCCAACTAAAAAATACAAAAGTTTAAGTAATAGTAAACCATTAAACATTCAAAGTTGAAAGAAGAAAATTCATTTTGACTTTGCTTCCGTCTTGTAATCTCTACTATATTATTATCCACTACATTTAAGTATATGAAAGATATGCAAATTACCTTCTGAGTGTGTCTAGGGATGTTGAAAAATGTCTAAGACAGCCGATAGTCAAATTACTAATGGGATTGCACACAAGGTTGCCAAAGTTATGAACTTGAGTGCATTCTATTCCCTTAGGTGGACGGTATCCAGTTTGTGACAACTGTAAATATGTCTAGCATGCTAACACATTTCTGGCATCTAGGTGTGCAACACAGATGACAGAGTAAAAATTAAGTATTAGAAAACAATTCCATGAAGCTTTATAAAGCCTCTTGATGTGAGAGGAGTCATTATTGAGGGTAGCAATTTTTTAAAGGTCTGATCTCATTCTAAAGATTAAACATTATCAGTATACTGCTCGTGTATCCAGTTATCATGTATTAAGTTTGAGTTCCGGAGGCACCTGTGTAGTTTAATCTTTGTTAGACTAAATTCGGAGGACAAACTATTTTTCTATCCAAACCAGAATTATCCATCAGCTCTGAAGAAAGATCAACACAAAATTCTGTAATAAAATGTGCATATAGTTCCACTTCAGTCATCTTTTGTTCTATTGTAAAAAGTGTTCCCAGTGGTCTTTTAATTATGATTATGCTGTTTTTAGCAAAAAGTCAAAAAAAAAAAAAATTTCCTAGGACATAGTTTCTCCCAAGCGGCAGTAGTTCATTAAAAATTCACTTCTGAGTTGTAGGCGGTGCAGTCTAAGTCTGAACTGATTTCCCATTGTCCATTTGTTTACTTTCTCCCACAAGCTTACAGCTCCTCACAATACCGATCTAACATTACTGGTACAACAAAAAAGGCAAGCAATATTGGAGACATCCAGCTGTACAGTTTTGAGCCAGATGCCAGCTCAAACAAGTATAACAAAGACAGATGCATCAGAACGGAGCAGAGTAGGCTTGCTATTGTACATCACTGTTACATGCTATTCCAGTTTCATGTTTTCGTCTGCTCCTGATTCTGTTCGAAACTGGTGGTGTAGGACCAAAAAAGCATTTGAAAGAAACTTAAACATTCAATAAATAAACTAGAACATGAGAAAACCCATAGAAAAACCAAGCAGATGACCTGATCGAAAAGAACTGAAGATTAGACACTTTGATACACTGAGGGTATTTCAGCATACCTTACAATCCTTCAATTAAAGAGCAATGCTATTTGTGATTCAGAGAATATGCAAGAATGCTTGGTTAAAAAAAAAGAAAAAAAAAAAAAGAGCTGGTGAGCTAACCGTGAATGAGGCTGGCAACCCTGCAACCCTCTCCTACAAGCTTTTACCTCCATCCTGTCTTTGGCATGGGAAAGGGCAATCATAATCTCAGGCTTGGGCTTTGTTACCATGCAGGATAATACGACTCATTGTGCAAATTTCCCAAAGTTGAAGGATGCTTTTTCTCCCCAGAACTGTTTTTTTTATTGCTATGAATAATGTGTGTGCAACAAACAGCAGATGTGCCACCCACTTACAAACTTTCTTCATGTGTATGTCTACAACTGTTTGTGAATGGGCCCTCACTTGTATTTTTCATGGGAAAATCTGATGTATTGCCAGTAGCAGTCATTGATGGAATTTAGATGGAAGACAAACTAAAATGCAAAATCAGTCAACATTGTAAAGGCGTTTAATGGCCAAGCTAAGTGGATCCAGACAACACTGTCATGACCCTCTCCAGATGCTGGCTTCATAAACCTAAAGGGCTGTCTGATGATTTGGGGACTTCAGAAAAAATGTAGATAAAAAATAAGTTATGAAAATGAAAACACATGAAAGAATAAAATCAACATGTTAAAGCAGCTATCCTTAAGGTCAAGAAAAAACATCTGGGAAAATCCAGTGACCAAACCAAGATTAAGTCTGTCCTCTAAACTGACTCTAAACTTATTAAGTGTAAATCCTAACTCCAGCAACCCAATGACCCCGAATGGGAATAAACCAGGTTCAGAGGGTGTCCAAGAGTATGTTTCAAACTGACCACAGTACTAACGCCAGTACTAATGCGGGATCTGGGGGGACTGCATGGTGGAGCAGTGGTCAGTACTCACCTCAAATCCTGACAGAGACCCTTCTGTGTGGAGTTTGCATGTAGGCACGTTCAAAAACATGCTTCAAATGTTAGGTAATTACTCCTCTGAATTATCCCTAGCTGTGGCTGAATGTGTATGGGTGTGTGCTCATGCGATAGGCTGGCGACCTGTCCAGGGTGAACCCCACCTTCACTCAACAGTAGCCAGGTTAGGCTCTGGCAGGCCAGGAAGACATGGCAGGTTAAGAAAGTGGATGAATGGGGGATCTGCAACTGAATAAAGAAATCATTGTTTAGAGTTGAAAAAAAAATCCAATGCTGGGCATTTCGTATCTGTTCTTCATTTTAAATGTATTTTACCCTTATTAATTTGAAATTCATAAATCAATTTTGTAATTTTTTGTATTTTAGTATTAGTATTTATTTACATGTTGGCTTTCATAATGTCCCCAGTGTTTCCTTGGTACTCAGTTCTCTTTTTAAATATGAGAATTATGCTTTAAATCAGTTGTTTTTATTCATTTAGTAGGTTGTGTGCACAAATCCCCCTTTTAGCTTCATCATTATAAATCTTTTTTTTTTCTTATTACTAGTAGCTAAAGCTAACTTGACTAGTGGTGTGTCATTGATTTATCATTGCAATAAACATGACACAATATATTTAGTCAGATTATTTGAAAAAAACGAAAGAAAAAAAGTCAAGGACATCCACATTTGACATAAAAGAAACTGTGAAAGTTTGTCACATTTGAGTGGAATGCTGACTTTTTTTCGTTGTGCTGAAGGGCAGAGAATAAAGCACAAAGGCAAAGATGAAAATAACCAAACCCCAACTCCTCTCATTGTGGGGGGAGACATCCATAAAAATGAGAAGCCATCTTTGGATCATGTGGCAGGAAGACACACCTTCAGGCTTTTACTCTATGTGAATACATTGCTGCCAACTGACTTTTGTTTCTTCCTGTCAGCTTGTCTAATGTACATTTCCTGCTTGTGGCAGACAATTTTTTTCCTTTTTTCACCCCAGGATAGTAAAATGAGCATGTCTGCTCTTGAAATAGAACTTGCCTCTTAAAATAGAATTTTAATTTTGCATTTCTACTCATATGAAGTGTCCTTTATATTTAAGGTTTTTTTTTTTTTTCCTTTATCATGCATGGGGTTAATTGTTGGTAGTAACATTCCAGCAGCATTTTGGGTGCATGTCCCTGAATCTAACGGTATTTAATACCATATATTTAAAACTGACATTTCTGCATTATTTTTCTAGTTTTGCAGAGGATAACTGACCTCAATGATGCACTTTTACTATTGCAAATACTATTGAAGATGTGAGAGGTTCTAGGGTTTCCAGACAAACAATTCCCAAACAACTCCACCGCTTTGACTTGAATGCCAGACGACCGCTTGAAAGTGACTCGACTTACACCAGGACACTAAACCCCACAGAGCACATCTGGGACTAGCTAAATCGGACACGGGATGATCATACTCCACCCCCAACTGACCTGGCAGAACTGATTATAGTACTTGTGGAAGAAAGGAATGCCTCAGAATAGCATCATGATGCTAGTGATGAGTGTGAGATGTTGCTGTCAAGTTGTCATTGCAGCATATGGTGGAAATACCTGCTTTTGTTATGGTCAAGTTTTGGTATTTGAACTATAAATATTATTGTTCTAATTTTTGGGATAAACTAATGAAAATGGTGTTGGTTCTAATTCATTATCAGTATATCAAAGGGAACCTTTACGTATTTTATTAAAATTCAAAATTTGCACAATCCTAGATTTAATTTGCTGTATTTATTCGTGTACTTTTTTTCCTAAATACAGAGTAAATAAATACTTTTATTTACCACAGCGAAAAAAAGCAATGACTGTTCTTCCTTATTTTGATTATAAGAATCTTGAGACCTGCAAATATGAGAGAAAAAAACCTAAAAGATATTTAGTAGCAGGTAAAGGGCCTTCAATAGCACAGCGTGACATGTTTGTTTTTTGTAATTTCTCCTGGTACAGCTGTCCGTCTCCTTTTTGCTAAAATGTTCTTGGTTTTTTTTAATTAAAACATTTAGAGTTTAGAGGGCATTGTGAATAAGATGTTAGCTCAGTTTGGATTGAATCAAACAGAGAAACTCTATCAGGGAACCAAAGTACACTGTTTGAGCAACCACCAAGTTTTGACCGTTACCAAACAAAACCACTAAAAACCTAAGGGCTTGTTTTTCTAAAAAGTTTTTCTTGAGTACTAAACATGAAAAGGTACGTATGTTACTCGAAAAACAAAAAAAAAAAAAAAAAGGAAATAAATGTTTTCTTTTGTCATTGCCAAAGGAAAACGTAACCAAAGCGTTCAATGTGTAACACAATACTTCTAACAAAAAGTAATGAAGAGGAGTTATATGCTGCATGTACTAAATAAACTATGAAGTTAACTGAAAGGCTCATTAAAATAAAATGTCCTTGTTAAAGAGTCAGCAGAATAAATGGAAAGGATAAACTAAAACCTTCCTCATCACTCCAGGTATATCTAAATAAACAATAACAAAAAAAAAAGATGAATATCAAATGCACGTGTAAAAATAAGGGAATCATATGTACGTTGTTAGGACATGCGGGTAACTGTCAGACTGTAATGAATATAAGTTTCACTATATGACAAAATAAAAGCTGAGAAAGTCTTATTAAAAGCAATCATAATTCTGTATGGATAAATATGACATAAAAAGGCACCAGTTTTCACACGTCAGCTCACACACACTAATATACTGCTTTGTCCTCCATCAGGACAGCTATTACCATGAGCGCTCTTATTTATGATATTACTCCACAGCACCAGGAGAAAAATACTGTAGCTGCTTTTCATAAGGTCTCTAATGAGTCCCTAATGGATTTGTCAAATTGACTAGGGAGGGGAAGAGCTCCTCGTAGAGAGGGAAATTGACACAAAGTGGTCTTTTATGACTACATGCGTGTCAGAATACATACTCATTTTCACATGAAAACCAGGTGTGTTTAACACACTCTATCTGTTATGCATGCCAAGCCATCTGTTTGTTTGTTTTTTTTTTTTTTAATAACTACAGCAAGTGCTGAAAAACCTTTTTCTTCGTGTGCGTAACAGAAAAAAAAACTTTTTCAATAATGCTGTTTATTACTGAAGTTTTTTTTTCTCCTTTCTGTAAACATGACATCAATAACATATTTTTTGAAAGTTTTCTTTAAAAAAACAAAAAATTTTTATTGTGGTAATAGGATGACATGCCCTAGCACATGCTGAAAAAAAAGCATACATAGCATTAAAAAAGTTACTTTTCCAAATAGCCAACACATTTTCAACAAGTATTTAATATAAAATGTCTTATTTTCCGACCCTCTCTATATAGCTTTAACCACTCAAATGCTAACGCATGGATGAATCATGGAAAATGTCACAGTTCCTCCACATCGAAGGTGATAAGTCTACCATAAGCTTTAATAGGTTTTGAAGTGTGGGAAGAAGGTGAAGTCTCACAAAGAACTCATACCCAACAAGATCCCAGAAAAGACTGGAGAACTTTCTGTTGTGAAGCCCAAATGATAAATCCACAATGGAACAGCAACCTGGAAGTTGCATGAAATGATTTACTCATCACTCCTGGTCTTGCTGCACTGTTAAATTACAATGCAGCTGGACTATTCTGATTATTTTTCCCAGGTCATCCTGTGGTGAACAGTGCTTTCCTTTTAAGAAGCTAGGATCGCATTGTAGTTATAACTACAATGCATCACAGTAAAATTGTAATTGAGTCTTTCAGTGATGTACAGTTCCTTCTTTTTTTCCATCTATATTTATATTTTCAATCAATGTGTTAGCTACTGTCTCCTTGATCACATCAATAGGCACCAATAATTGAATGTATCTAAGTTCCACTCGCTGTATAGCTCTTAGTATTTTTAAGTTCATAATTTACAATACAGGGTAAGACATTAAGGGCCTCAGTGAAATCTAGTTGGTCTTCTGACCCTGAACAAGTGCAACTGCATTGACACACCATAGTAAACTACTAAATTATGGTGCAACTAAGACTAACAAATTCAAACTTTAACACCCATAATACATTTCTGCTATTTCCAGGAAAAACCTAACAAAATGGAGTTTAGCTGCCAAACAGACACCAACTAGCTGGGAGACAAATGAAATATTTCCAGAATGTTCTTGAGAAGTTGATTTTTAAATACAATTATGAACCTCTTTATTTGCCCATAATGCTCAGTTGTTTACGGTAAGTTCCTATAAATCATATGATTTTTCTTATTTGTTTTTTTCCACATTGTGTTGCAATTTAGAGTATGGCACCAAACAACACAAAAACTGTAGAATACTGAATGATTTTCTCCCAGTTTGCATTTGGTTAACAGTTTAGTACTTTGCTAAAGGAAATCAGTAAAATAATGTTAGTATTGTTGAAGTTTCAGTGTAATTTTACATCAAGGGTTTATATTTGTATTTTTAAAAAGTGTTTGTTCTTTTTTCTCCATTTAAACTGTCAAACTCCTATACATGTGGCAAGTTATTGGCTTCAGCTACACTGGTTGTTTCTCTGAAGACTGGTGTTGATGCAGGCTTTTCTTGTTCCATTAAACATTTCAGAGGATTAAGAGATTTTATTTTTTAAACAGGGGGGTGAAAGTGTTATAGAATTTGGATGATGGTATTTTTCAGCCATGTTAAAAAACAAAAAGAAAAAATCACTCTAAAAAAAAAGCGTATTTATTCTTTGTTGAATTGCATGTGCAAAAGAATGTTTTAAATTGTAGCATTCAAAAATAATATAGAGCGGGCGTGCTATTTATTTATTAGTCGTGTTATACAGCAGATGAAAGCAAGCAATTATTTGATTTTAGAAACCTAATTCATTTAATTTCACAAGAGAAATCCTTGAATCATCTCTGTGTTGCAATTTGTTAATCTGTAAAGAATTAACATCAGTTTTCAACAGTTGAAGCAATATAAAATAAAACATATTTAGAGTATTTTGCACATTTTTTGTGGGAACAAGTTGTCTTCTGCTACAACCTCATTTTTCAAAGTTTGACTCATCAGTCAAGACCTGCTGATATTTTCTGCACCTCATCTCCAAAGTTTTAGTGCATGTTTGAGTCACTTAACCATGTTTCCATCACAGAGGCATGGCTTTTTGGCTGCAGCTGCAGTTGATAGCACTGCTAGACATCTTCCAATTTTGAAGGGTAACAGGCTTGATGTGTCTTTCATCAGCTGCACTTGGTTTCTTTGGCTGACCCCTGCATTCATAATTTTTGCTTTTGCCTCTTTTTTTTTTAGCTTTTTCAAAAGAACGAAAACAGCACACATCAAAACCTCAGTCTGCTTTTAAATCTTTGTCTGGTATAGACTTTCCTGATCCAGTCGAATGTGAATTGTTTCTGTGCATCGATGTATGTCTCCAAATATCTCACTTTTTGTTACAACTAAGCATAATTAAAAATAAAAAAAACAAACAAACAAAGGACAAATAGCTGATGCTTCAATAATGTTGCACTCAAGCTTTCTTTAGTGTGGTATAAACCCTGAAAGCCACAACAACAAATGACCCACCATCTAATAGATAGAGGAATGAACTTTTT
Organism: Adrianichthys oophorus; assembly: GCA_036245035.1. Taxonomy (NCBI): domain Eukaryota; kingdom Metazoa; phylum Chordata; class Actinopteri; order Beloniformes; family Adrianichthyidae; genus Adrianichthys; species Adrianichthys oophorus. The sequence continues at coordinate 3,944,826 of BSAI01000138.1, forward strand.
TTTTCTCCCAGAATTTCTGTTTGCATCATTAACAGAATGGAGAAAACCACCTAAACAAAACAGTACTATATGCATGCAACCTAATATGTGACTGTCTTCAAACCTTTTGTCAGTTTGCAGATATCTGTAATTAAGTTTTTTGAAGTTAATACATTTTGTCACTTGGTGCATCAATCCTTCATTGTACAGCATTTTATAAAAAAAACAAAAAACAAAAAAAACACTGAGAGCATGACGACCAGCGAAGGCCTTGTAAAAGTCAGTTTCTAAAATGATCAGCTACACTAAAATTATGTTTTAAAAGGTCTAAGAAGGACCAGTTTTTTAATAAAAATAATGAATGTAAACCCCTGCGACAGACTGGCGACCAGTCCAGGGGTGTCCCCTGCCCTCGCCCATGAGTAGCCGGGTTAGGCTCCGGCAACCCCGTGACCCCGAAAGGGATAAAGCGGATTGGAAAATGAATGAATGAATGTAAAAATAAACTCTAACCACAAATAAAAGTGGCTGCTGTTGTAAAAGAATAGAAGTAGAGAAGACAAAGATTGCTAATACCCAGGTGGATCCAAGTGACAGAGTTTAAGGAACTCAGAGCTCACTCGCTTGCTACTCTGGCCCCTGTGCGGCTGGCTGGCCAGCAGACAGAGAGCCACTGTGGGATGGGGAGGCAGTCTGCCTCCTAAACCTTATTATATGTTTCTTATTTTCCTTGAGACAATAATGAAAAGATCCTCGAGTTAGATTTTTGTCTTCCTTTTCTAACTAATGTGAGACAAAAAGTCATCAAAGTGGGTCAGAGAAACACAGAAGGAGCAGCAGAAAGCTGCTGTCATTCAGACCCAGCTCCAGCAGCTGGAGTGAAGCCCCCCGTACTGGAAGATACTCTGAAGGATCTTTGTTTTCCACTCTCAATATTTTCTATTTACTTATTTAAAGTCTTTGAGTTTGTTCATTAAAATCGCATTTTCATACCAAGTCATAGTCTGTAGACATGCTGACTGTTTTTCTTTTCCTCACATGAATATAGTTTAACTTGGTTGAATCAGGATAACTTTTATTTAAATGAAAAAATTGTTCTTTCTTGACTACAAACTTTCTTTCATTCCTGGTTCTGAATCTTGAACTCTCCGTCTACCACCTCCTGATAACCTCAAGGAGTATTTTTTATTTTTTTGTTTACTTTGACTCAGCATTAACCCTCCCATTACTTTCCAGGGTCTCAGTGATGTCAGCCAATTTTTATGTCAACCAAAACTCATCAGACTTGCAGTTTATTCATCCTGTACTCACCAGTAAGACTCCTCATCTCCACCACACATAGTCAGTCGCTTGTGTGGGTGTGCTTTTGACTGCTGCTATATTCATCTGTTTTACAGTACGGGGGCCAACATTCGCACCTTACTAATGATAAGAGTGCGATATAAGGGCACTGTACAACATCATCACGCATATATCGTAAGCATACAACTTACATTATCCTTACAAATTCACAGAATACTAACCACTTGCACAACTTCTCCTGCAATTACCTTTAATGTAAATGTATAGCTTCAATAAATCAAGTCCAATGGGGCTACAAAATCTCTGAAACACAACCTGGAATCACAAAAACTATCAGCTGACGAATAAAGAAAATACATTAAGAGGTAATCTGTTATTTTATCGTTAAAGCTCTTATTATGAAAAATGTGGCTGTGAAGAAAAAAAAAGCACTGTCAGGGATGCATTCTACAGCAAGTATTCATCTTTTTAAATTTGCCACAAATTTAACACATTTATCAATCCACTTTTAATGATTTGATACCTTCAGCACTAATCCATGTTATAGGTTCCCTTTGAACCTTAGACCTCATTTTCTTTTACTCACTCCTCTCTCAGAGTTCCATTTTCTTTTGTCTCCTATTGACACTGGGATCCTGGGTGTGAGGTTTGTTAATAATTCAGCCTGAAGGATGGATTGTGGTTTTCATTTGCAGAAGAGATGCTTTGCTTCGCTGAACAATGTGCCAAGGCCCCTGAAGTGTCTTCAGAGGCAGAAATAGGAAAAGCCTTTCCCCTTTAGATGGTAGATGGGTGTATGAAAAACAAGAGCAGGAAGGATGGATAGGAGATAGGAGCAGTGATTTTTAGTTTCTCTTTCTGCATGTCCAGAAAAACGTCCTTGACAAATAGGTAAAATTCTCTCCAGATGATCTTACAGCTATGCAGGTACAAAGCACCCGGTGAACACAGGCATTTTTACTACCATCTCTCCCTCCACATTAAAGTGCCGCTGTTAGATTTGTGGGTCATTTTTCCTCCATTTCCCCTCTCAATCTTCCTGTTTTTTGGTGTTTCTATTTTTTCCCCATTTGCTGACACATTTTCATGTCGTGACACATTGGCATCCATCAGCTCTGAAGGGCAGGGCAATCAGGGAGGCCTGTGTGTGTCATACATTGCGGCGCAGAGCTCATTTACTGCCTGAGTTTAACAATATCTGTGTCCTCTGAAAGGTGAGACTATATGAGGGACACATCATAAGTCCTGTGTGTTTCAGCTATAGGGAATGTGTGTTTTTTGTGTGTGTGAGTCTGTGTGCTCATTTGTGGGGATGAAAAAAAAAAGACAGAATCATTCAAACTGAGTCTCCTTTATTCTGGTGTGTTTTTCTTTAGTTTAGTATATTAGCACAAACATGACAACGTTGTTATACAAAGAACATTAAATGGGTTAAAATGAAAACAAATGGATTATGTGAGAACATCTGGGTACCCCTCTGAAAACCCCAGAGAATTTTAGGCAAACACTTGGGGATCGATTTGTCGTCAATGTGAATCTACAGACGTACAGTCCACTCATCCAACTTCCTTCTCAAGGTTGGTGTGACACCAAAACCAGTAGGCCAAAACATTTTGCTGTGTAACCACTACGTTTTACACCAGTTACACATCAAATTTACCCCAGCTTGTAGTTAAATTTTGAATCAAACTGTCTTTTCTTTCATCAGCCTTAGTTACATGCACCCATAATGGAGGTTGTCCCATTCGTTGCTACAAGATATTTGGTTTCCCCAGGCCAGTGGAGGATCGTAGACAGGTGTGCCTAGATCTTATGGAGAGCACAGGTGTGTCTTGTAGTCACCTTGTGTGGCCAGCTAAAGGACGTCATGAACATGTGTTTGCGGTAAGTGCATTGTGAAATTTTCGTAAGAATAATGTACTTTGGAAGTGATTATGGCATATGGGTAATGCTGTTGTACGATGCCCTCATGCCACACTCTAGTCATTATTAAGGTGCAAGGACTGGCTCCTCACAGACTGCATGAAAATGCTGCATCCTCAGGTGATATGTAAGTGACTGTAGGAAGCGTGTACTATGTCCATAGAAACTATGTTCTGATTGTCTGCTTTCCTCATTTCTTTGCACAAGGAATACGCAACAGGTGCACATTTATCACGTGAACAGCACTAACAGCCCCTGGCATAGCGTGCAGGATTTGTTGGCCCTTGAAAAAAAATACAAATCTGTTCAACACAACTTTGTCTCACCTACGTCACCCTCACTTTGCCCTTGCGTAAAGTATAAGCGTTTGCTACGACTAGTCACCTGCAGCATGGAAAACGTGCTTGAACTTTATCACTCTATGGGCTCTCTGAGTGGTCTATGACCTCAATATCTTGAGTGGGCCACTTGTGTGCCCCTTACAGATTTTGCATGATATAGGCCCTTTAAAATGGAAGCACATTGATCCTGTAAGAAAATCTGGGTGCTCCAATCTGAAAACTACTAAGAATTTTAGGCATTTTATTCACAAGATTTACTTATTTTAGAAGAGAAGTGCTTTGATTTTATGAAATCCAGTCAAAATGATAAGATCCACAAAGCTGATGTTCAGATGACTTGGTCACTGATTGGTATTTCGAAGTGTCATTAATGTGAAATTGTTCTCACTGCTTTCAATATACTATATATTTCAATATATTCTTAAGAATCATGTGTGATATGTATTAGCAGAGTGAGGATCATCAGAGTTGAATGACTATGTGTCGAGTCTGATGGTTTATCTTAGTAAGAAATATCCTAGTCAGAGGGGAAAAGTGCAGAGAAGTATTGATCTGCTGGCAAGGGAGCATGACATTTTTACAAAGTATGAGGACTGCCTTTAACCAGCATAGTAGTATTAAGAAGGCTAAAATGAGCAGATAGGGATTCTGTTTGTTCAGACACAACGCCCTCGCCCCATACAGCAAATCTAGTAAAGAACAGACATTTATTATAGCGAAAGGACTCTAAATTGCAAAGGCAAATTTTACCAAAGTGGAACTTCTTCCAGGGAAAAAAGACAAGGACAAACACCACTTTATTGACAGAATTCCTATTATTACTAATAAAAAAAAGTGTAAACACAAATGGCTGATCCTGATTCAAACACTGTGAAACTGCACACTTTTATACAGAATGAGTAAAGAAGTGGAACACAATGATTACACTTGTAATTGTCACCAGAAAACACTAATGCAAGAATCAGCAATTGCTGGTCAAACAAACAAAAATATTTGTATTTAATAAATTACACTACACATGCTGACTGAAGTATGAAAAATAAGTAAGACATGAACTAATAACAAGATGACAACAGGAAGGTAATTGGTTGTTCTTTTAATCTATTTTTCTCTTCTACATTAATTTTTTCCCCCACACCTTCTATTATGATAAAGCATTAACAACAATCCAGATGATGTTAGGAAGATACATTTAATTTTCTCATTAAAGACTAGTCAAATAACTATTTTTTTATGTT
>BSAI01000138.1:3957782-4004994 GCA_036245035.1 Adrianichthys oophorus
GGCAAGGAGTTGCCAGAATTCTTTATAGCATTTAGCAGGAAAGCCATCAAGCTCTGGCGCTTTATTGTTGGACAAAGGCAGTAGAACCTCTTTTAAGTCTCTTAAAATGTGACATAACTTTAACTTTAAACTCTGATAAAAATAGCTTTCCAAGAATGCTCCCTTTACGCCCCCTTTTACCTTGCTCATCCTAACATCTTTAACAGATCATGATGACATTCAAGACATTTTGATGCACTAAAAGTTTAATACTGCTTTCAAAATCCGGTCATTAAAATGAACATGAACAAGGGCGAGTTGATATACAGCTTATAGTGTCAGTGGTTTCTGATGATTTATAATATATTTGTGAGCTAACACGATGAGCACTAGGATGTCACACCTTCTTATTTGGACACTCACTCACTGTCGGTCTTTTGACTAATTAAATGTAATGGGTCATGAAAGCTAAAATCCAGAATGCTTGCCCAGTAATAAAACTCACACTGAAAGCACCTACTCCATTAGCCTCCTCGCTTTGTCCAAAACCTCCATGACCTTCTCTGTGATTATGTGTCATGATGGATGTGGCCAGGTACCTCTATTTAATCATACCGATCGTTATGATGGAGAATTTACTGCCTTGAACTGGCAGCATGGCAGTGACATATGTTCAAACGCACACAGACACACTAACGCCCTGTGTGCTGGAAGGTAATGGGCTTGGCGTGTCTTCCTGCGGTGAATTTTAATCGATGGATTACTACGGCAGAATTGGCTTTACTGTAAAACAAAACAATTAAAGTTATTGTTGCAGTTTACAGCTTCAAAGTCCCAACTATATTTTGATTTGTTGTAAAATTCTTCTCAGTGGTCTGATCAGGCAGTGTTTAGCCAAAATCAAAATGCCTGTGTTTCTTTTAAGACACCTTTTCATCACAGCAGAAGGAGCTCATCAGAAATTCACCTCTAAGTTGGGGGACGGGACAATTGGGACACAGAAGTCACCCTCCGCTGATTTCCCATCATCCCTTTGTTTACATCCTGTCTTGCTATCTTACAGCCCCTAACAACCCCAACCTAAGATTAGTGGTGCAACAAAAATGGCAAGCAGTTTTACGATATTATATGGGAGAATATTATATATGAACCACATGCCAGCTCAGACAAGGAAGTCGAAGGTTCAAGCATTAATCTATTTATCTGCAAGTGGATGCATCAGAAAAGAGCAGAACAGGGAGACTTTGGTCCTCCCATTTCACTTGATGCACCACAAATTTGATCTTTTTCAAACAACACATTTTTATTTGCTCAGATTTGAACAAAGAACTATTCAGAAACGCAGTTTAAATCTTAGGGTGTATACAGACTGGAAAAACTGGTCTGGACCGGGTCCACTTCATTTGTTTGAGCCCTAAAACTTGTGTTTGGGCTGTTTTCAGACTGCCATCAAGCTGACTTTCTTGTTCTGGAACAAAGCTTGTAAACAAAACCATGTGACTAAAAAGTCAGTAGGGACACAGCTCTGGGGAAAAAGGTTTTCCTGAGCCCACTGGTCCTGGTCCCCAGGCTTCTGAAGTGTCTACTGGAAAAAAAAATAAATACAAAAAAAGGGTAAAGACTCTGTGTCAAAGGTGAGGAGTCAAGGCGGATGCTGTGAGCTAGATGGAGAAAGTGTTTTTCCTGAATTATATCCATGGCTGGAAGCTGAGTCTTTTAGATGCAGTTTTCACCATCTGCTGTGGACCTGGCACAGCTTAGCAGGATGCTTTCAACTTTACAATCAGTATTGGCGGAGATAGGTGGTGTTTTCTCAGCAGCCACTGATAGAAAAGGTGTAGATTGATCTTCTTGAGTACGATAGAAGTGTTAATGGTCCATGACAGCTTCTGTGAGAAGTAGGGACCAAAAAACTCTAAGCTTAAGACATGTACAACAGTATACCTATTGAAGGTTATATAGTTTGTATCCTTCTTTTTTCCCTCTATAAGGCCTTAATGAAATCCTTGGTCTTAGGTCTTCATGAGGTTCAGGAGCAGGTTGTTTTTGGTGCATCATGCAGTCTTCCCTTAGGCTGTCTAATCATTGTTGGTGATGAGATTAGTCATCAGCAACTTTGAGGTCTGCAGTCATTAGTGTAAAGAGTGTGTATTTTTTCATGATGCAACACTTTTTTTTACCACTGTTAAATCTGTCTGTTTACTCAATACAAGTACCAAGAAGCCAACAAAATAAGGGGGAACCAAAGAACCCAACGCAAAACACGAAGGAAATGAATTTTTGTTTGGAGTGCAAACAGTTCCTGCTGTTGATAGAAAGTTTATTTTCAGCTTGTTTTCTCTGAAATGTCACCACCACATTAAAAAAAAACATCAATTACTGTGCAGCAGCACTTCCAGGAAAAACTAAGCCATGTCAGAAACGAGGCCTCTGAACTGAAGGGTAAATTACAGCATGGTTCAGGTCACTGCAGTGAGAACTGAGAGGAAGCGGTGTGTGAGGGTGATGGGGAGTGGGCATGGACAGAAGACCAGTTATAATTCAACAATCTGAGCCTTTACAACAGAAAGAAATAAGATCCACACCACTTCTGTGGGGACAAGTTTTGGAGGGTTACAGTCATCACACCTTTTCTTTGGATATTTTTAAATGCATTTATTTAAACTCTCATAATAGAAACCCAAACTTTAATAACAACATTAAAAAGAAGAAATCACAACACTTCACCGTGATTACATAAAAAAAATGTGATGAGACAGTTTGAGCTGGGCGATGTGGCCCAAAAATATCAAATTTTTTTCACACCAAACTTGATTTTTACCCTCCTTTTGCTTTCTTTAAAAAAAAATACAAATGACAAAACATATTAAAAAAATACAAATGACAAAATGTATTTAACAAAGACTATTGTATTTTAATATCTCCTTTCGAAACATGCTCAAACACAAAGTTCAACAAAATACAAGCAAAAAAGTTTGTAGATCAATGCAGCAGATGTTTTGTGAGCTACTGCTAGCTTCAGCATCTTTTAAACAGAAACACTTCATGTACGTTTCAGCTGTTGAAACAAATTTTCCACTCATTTTCTGTTGCTGTAGTTTGTTGATGTTGCACCTTGATTATACTCGGTTCATGGACCGCTGTGCATGTAACCCCCCGCGCACACCTTCGCTCAGCGCAAACACTACCACACCCAGCGCTCCATGCAAACCACAGGTGAAAGCACGTATGTATTGATTAATCACATGCAGCTTGAGGAGAAAAAAGCAAGGGGGTTAATTTAAAAAAAAATGCTCATTGGAAGGAGACGTGCTTGTCATTCACTCTGAAGAGACACCATGAGAGCAGTTTTATTCGCGAGTGAATGGGTTGGGGCCCTCTCCCGTAAGAACTTGATCCCGTTCCGATCCCATAATTAATGGCAGAGATGGGAATCCTGTGGGTATCCCGTGACCCTCGGGAATCCCGAAAAAAATGTCATCCTCTACCCCGTTCCGGTCCCCAGCCTAGATAAAATACAGGTTTTGTTAGGAAAGGCATCCAGGGTTAAACTTTCTGCCAATGAATGGATCAGTTAAAGCTAATTTGCTGTGGCGACCCCTGACGGGATATGACAAAAAGGTGAAGAACACATTTTTGAGGTGCACTTTATTGGATCTATCAACTCCAAAGTCATTCAGACCAGATGAATAAATCTGAATGCCACTGGTGTCATGCAGTGATGAATTCCACAAAATAGCAGATATAAGAGGTGGAGCTGATAAGCTCATTGCCATAGGACTTGGATGCACTTACCTTGCTGATGCTGAAGTAGCTTCAGAAGTTTCCTTACTGCTTATGCATTCCGTGCTCACTTTTTTTTTTTGACAAGTTCTAACGTTAGTTTCAAGCAACTGAAATTATACAGTAACATCTGTCCTGGGGGCCTGATTCATAAAACATAAATTGCATTTTGTGGCCACGGAAAGCTTTGATTTGAGATTAAACAATTGATAAGTAATTGCTGAAGAAATTGTTTATTTTTTTCTCCTGTTTGTAATTTTGTATGGGAATCTGCCTTTTTAGATTTCAGTTTTAAGCTGTTTGCTAATGTCTATTGTATGTCAGGCACTTTGACACTTGACAATGGTTGCAGATGTGCACAGACTCAGTCAAAGAAAGTAAACCCTTAAAATGCTAAGGGCCAAAGTGTTCTAAAGTTAGCCTCTTCTCACACTCACAGGGGCTCTTGTTCAAAAGAGCAACTGTAAGTACATTTAGAGACTTCCTGGAGTTTTGGAATCTTTTGTTGACTCCCATCCCATCTCTTGTTGAAGCCAATCTCACTTTTTGACCAAGAGTAGTCCCAGAGGGCTGTTATAGTTGCTCTGTTAATCACCACATTTGTAGCACACTGCTTGGCTTCATTTTATTCTGCGTTGTCTAGAAATCTGAATGAGATTCATAGAAAATCTAAAAAAACCTGGAACAAACGGCTTGTCTTATACCTAACAAAGCTCATAATGAACAGAGCCTGAGTGAATTTAAACATAAGATGACAGAAAGCATGCAAAATAATTATTTAGAAATCTAAAATGGCGAGAATTCTTCTCTCTTTGGAGAGTATCTCCCTGAAGCACACCCATGCAATGCCACCAGTAAAAGAAAAAAGTACATTTAGCCACTTTGTTGAATGTTTGTGTACTCTAGCATGAGCTCCCTTTCAGCTCCTTTCTGTGCTTTTAGGGAGCAGTCAGTGGTGCAGTGCGAGGAGTAATACAAAAAGTTCATTCTCAGAAGAGGAGGGACAGAGACATTGAGGAGAGAATCTGTAAATTATTCGGTTGATATTCCATCTCAGGTTCTCTCTCCTAGAAGAGCTGCTTTTGGTGCTTGGATAAGCAAGGGGAGTTTTGACAGCATTAAAAGACATAGTCAATTCTTAAAACTTGTAACTATTCATACTAGGGGTGTAATGATTAATTGATGAATCGATTTATCCAACGATTGATCTATTCAAGCAAGTTGTTAATTAAATCAAATCAACCTATACCATTGTAAAATTGTTTCCAAATGAAACAAATCAATTAAAATCAATCTTGGAAATCTTCTTTAATTGAGGCACGGTAGTTTTATTTCACTATAACCTAGTAGAAATGGGGTAGGGCCGTGCAGTTATGTGCTGGATTGTTTCAGGTGCCTCTTTGCACAGCCTACACCTTGGGTCTTGTCTGGTGTGGTAGATCTAAGCCTCTATTAATCTGGTGCTCAGGGTTTGTTCCTGAGCTGCCAAGATGAGCGCTTCTGTGCTGTCCTGTAGGACAACTCTTTCATAGAACTTGGTAGAACTTCTTAAAATCAGCCTTCTCAGTTATGGTTTGGTGGTAGATCCCATGCAGGGGCTTGTCCTCCCATGAGGATCTGTCCTCCAGCACTGCATCCTCTGCTCTCCATTGCCTGAGACATTCACTGAGCACACTGTCATTTGGGGCCTTGAGCTGGATGTATTCATGTCTCTTGGATGTTTCATCCTGGATAGTGGCTTCCACGCTCAATAGTTCTCAGCCTCCTTCCCTGCAATACAGTCTCAGGGTGCTGGATTTAGGATCGAATCGTCCATGTATGGTGAGGAGCTATCGTGGTCTGCATCTCCTCCTTCGGCCATCTGATTATTCCTGCCGGGTATCTGTTACCTGTCAGTGCATAGCTGTTTATTGCCCGGGTCTTGTTCTTGCCATTGATCTAGCTTCCCAGGACTCATTGGAGGTATTTGGCTGTTGGGACTTTCCCTGTTGCCTGTTCTGTGTGACAATATGCCTCTGAAATCCCAAGGTGCTTTTAACTGTTCTCAATTTCTGTTATTGTTCCTTCTGGGAGTGAGGCCCCTTCTGTGTGGACTACTTTGCCTCTCTTTGTCACCATTCGACTGCAATTCTTGTGCCTGAATGACATTCCAATGTCAGTACTGTAGATCCTGGTGGTGTGGCTCAGTGAGTTAATGTCGCTCTTGCATAGGGCTGGGCGATAGTGATTTTTTTATATCACAACATTGTTTTTTTTCATATCAGGCGACAATGATATAAACAAAGGAAAACTGAAGGAACAAAATCCAACAGTTTTTTTTTCCTCGGAAAACAAAAAAAGGGATAAATATTACAAACTAAATGGAAAATACGTTCAAGTTTCAAAACAGAACATAAATAAAACAGAACACTAAAATGCTTGATTAGTTCCACTTAAAAACAAAGCATTAATTTTACAAATTAAATTTAATGTTTTCAAGCATTTCAAACATTTTTGTCAACATCCTGTGACTAAGCTAGGAATTAAAAGCAAATTCTCTGAACTTCTTCTTGCAGTTTAGCCTGTTGCTGCTGTGAAGGTCTTAACTTTGTTGTTTTTGCTGAGGAATTATTGTTTACTTCAGTCTGAGATTGAGCATGCTTGTGGCACTGCTTCATGTGAGAACAAAGGTTGGTGGTATTTCCAGTTTTATAAGGAACATGCCTTCTGCACAATTTGCAGTGCGTGTTTCTCTGTTTTTTGTCAGATTTTAAAATACTAAAATACCTTTACACAGGGGCCGAAATTTACTTTCTGAAACACTAGCCAAGTTGATTGGTTGATTAAAAAAAAAAAAAATCTAGCAGTTTATCATATATTTTACCAGCCAAATTCAAACACTATTTTGACACATAAATACATTAGGCATTTTGCTTTTTTAAAATTGTTGATTTTTTTTTTTTTCGAGAAAAAATAAATTGCAATAAAATATTTTTTAAATGGTATGAACACATCTTTACTGTCATCTAAATGTAAACTCAAATTCAAACATGTTCAGAAAACGAGGACAGATTTATCAGAGATTTCCTAATTTGCCTCCAGGTGATCACATTTTATTTCAAATCATGACAAAAAGAAAAGCCTGAAAACTGTCAATTGTTTTGGGTTATTGTCATTGTATATAATTAATAAAAATAAAGGTGCAGCTTTAAAGGAGGAATATCACCATCCAACCAAAAAAAATCCCAATAAACATTGACTAGTACTAGCTAAGATCCATCCATCCATCCATTTTCCAATCCGCTTTATCCCTTTCGGGGTCATGGGGTTGCCGGAGCCTAACCCGGCTACTCATGGGCGAAGGCAGGGTACACCCCTGGACTGGTCGCCAGTCTGTCGCAGGGGAGCTAAGATGATGCCATTATTTTCTTGATTCATTCATGACTTTTGCTATTTAAAATCATTTTGAATTTCCTGCGACAATCATGGAAGCCGCCATTTTCCTGCAGTTAGTAGCTGATGACAAAGTACACGTACGTCATTTGGGGACAGCAGCCTGGACTGTTCACGCTTTACTGTGTACGATCAACAAGGATTGTGATCGTACCGGTTGTGTTGGACTAGAAAAGGTAAATGTTTATTTTAGAGTAATGTCAGACTTATTTGACATAAAATACCATTTAAGAGTGTTACCAGGAAGTATGCCAAGCTGCTGTGGTAAGAACAATATTATGTTTTGAGCTTGTTTATGACGGTCCAAAGAAGGTCAAAGACCACGCGGTGATTGTAACACATTTCAAGAGATAGCGATAATAGCTGATAATTGAGATTGTCGTGCGTTCTAAGTAAACTGCAACACTTTGTCTGAATTATCGCGTCTTTTTATATTTTTCTTTTGGTTGGTGATGGATGCTATGAAGAATCTTACCCCAATTTTCTCTTTTGTCTTCTAAAACATCCAACTCTTGGTGGCTCTCGTGACTGGTCGGCATTGGTCCACATATGCCACATGAGCACCATTCAGTCTGTCCGATCCTCCAGGCATCATAATCACTTTGATCGTCACTTTCACTTTCTTCTCCCTCTGAATATTCCGGTTCATACATATATGGCTGAACCCCAAATGCTTCAATGTTACTGAAAAACTCCTCTTCTTAAAAAAAAACTGACTCCTGTTTCCTTCTGTGACAGCCATTGTTGGTGAAGCTTTGTCCCAGAGTGACGTCACGCATCAATGGCACAAATTTGCACATTCTGACCACTAGGTGTGCTGAACACGAACATGGCGGCTTCTATGATTGTCACGTGAAATTCAAAATTATTTTTATATAGCAAATGTCATGAATGAATTGAGAAAATAATGGCATGAACTTTGCTAGTACTAGTCAATGTTTAATGTTTTTTTTTTTTTTTTGGATGGTGATAGTCCTCCTTTAAGGATGGAGCACAACATCTGAAAGGTCATTGTTTTCAGTGAAACACAGATTCTGTTATGCTACACAGATGCTGCTAAATCAGTGGTTTCAATTCTGTTATTTTTTTAGAAAATAACATTTTTATGAATGTCCTATGAATTAATCTTGTTGTATTTATCCCGCGCGTCTTAAAGGCTAATCCGTGAAAATGCTATCCAACTTTACCGGTCCGTGATCACACAGGACACACAGAACATCTAGTTAGCAAGATAGCAATAGCAGCTAACAAGCTAGCATCAAAGCTTCAGTGTCTAACAACAGCGCTGTCTCCAAATCAACACATTTTATTAATCTGTCTTTTCCTGCTTTAGGTGAAGCAGCTTTATCCTCCAGTTTTGACTGCATTCTGTTAAAAATTGCCACATATCTCGCTGTTTCATCAGCCAAACTAAATGCTGCACAGGTACCACAGTGGTGGAGTGCTATGTCTCCCATCACGTGTGTTTTGTTTACCTCGTGTGCAAACGTAGAGGAGCAGAGGACAAAAGAAATTCACCAGAAGAAGAACTAATAAACATGACAAAGTTTAGACAAACATTTAATCTCCGTGTGGTGACTAACCCTCTAGCTTTTACTTGCCAAGGGGGAGATAATGCTCACAACTGGCAACTGTTAAATTTTGATCCTTTAAAATAAAAGTCTATTGCTAAAGGCTCATTATACTATCGCAATATTGATAGCTTTCGTTGTATCGCCCTGCCCTACTCTCACTCTTAGCGTTGGCTTGATGTAATCCATGTAAATGAGGTGAATGAAGGTGGCCACATTCCTGAGTCAGTATCCATAGCCAGTCTTGTTGATTAAATGGCTGAAGGGGTTCAGACCTATGCAGAAAAGCAGTGGGGACAGGGTGTCTTCTTGGTATATGCCACATTTGATGGACACTAGTGCATGTGGCTTGCTATTGGTTTCGAGGGTGGTTTTCCACAACTTCATTGAGTTTTCTATGAAGTCTCCTAGAGTCCTGCTAATGTTGTACAACCAGTGATCCAGGTGTGTGGCATTGAGTCATAGGCTTTCTTGTAATCAATCCAGGCTGTGCACAGATTGGTTTGTCATGACCTGCAGTCCAAAGTGACTGTTCTGTCAACTCTGAACTAGTGTTTGGCTCCTCTGGATTCTCTACTAATGCCCTTACATTCATACTAAATCTATCAATGAAGCCACTTATGGTGAAGCCATTTTAGTTTACCATAGGAATCAATGTGTCTTAGTGCTTTTGGACCTCTATTCTGTGTAAATGGCACCTCCGCTGGAAAAACAATCCTTGTGGGTCAAAGATTTTCTTCTGAATACACCCAATTTTCAGCAAATTCTTTTTAATGTCCTTATACTTCCAAAAAACAATATTTCCTTATCCGTGGAGGCAATGCTAAAGTAATCGCTTACAATACACTCTTTGTTTCTCATATTAAAACACAGTATTGAGTCTTTTTTTTTTTTGTTTGTCTCATAAATCTATAACATTAGCCTTGTAAATTCAGCGCTTTTAACTTGTGATATTATAACTTTATTGCACATTGTTGACTGTTTTACTAATATTTATACAAATTTGCTCTCATGTAATTTTGACTTTTTCTCATAAGTTCACAACTTTATTATCATAAAATTTGACTTTATTTGAAAATATTCAGTTTTCCACGGACCTCCAATAATTAGACCCTACACATTTTTCTTGTTTTTTGTCTGTTTAGAAAGGATACGATTACAAGGCCTTGAATTCTTAAATGAACTAAGTAAATGAACATTTAGTTACATTATATGCAACCCTTGCCTTGGGCTCAGATCACTTTAGCGGGATGACTAAAGCACTCTCTAAATGTGTGGGGCTGTCGACTGTGCATTGGCCTCAGAGTTGGCATTCATTGAAGGTTTCCTAAGTTGTCAGCTTCTTGAATTCGGTCCAAGTGACTCTCAGATGGGGCAGCCTCATCCTTGTCTTGAGTGATTCCTTTGACACCGTTTTGTTGTTTCCAGTGCCCTTCTCAGCTGGGCTTAAACACTAAGTCTTGTACCAGCTCAATTTAACAACTATGATGCTTGACAGGAGCATATGTGAATGCAGAGGCTTGGTACTCACTGTTTAATTATGCTCTGCTGTTATGTTCAGTTTTTTTTTTATTAGATTGATTTGCTTAAATAGGAGGTATATTATGTCAAATTTGAATTTATATTTATGGAAACTCCATTTGAATTTCTCTCATTAGTAAAATTCCGATGATATAATTGTGCAATCTATAACCATTGTAAGTTTCATTCTACGTTCACACCGGGACACATTCAAGAATGCAGGTTTGGCATATAGTAATCACACTGAACTGTCGCTACCTCATACTAGCAGATGTCCACCACTTACGTTTGGAAGAGGCTTGGTGCTAAATGAAGAAATGGTGCAAATCATGCTCCAGGCTTTTTCTTTCACAGCTCTATTCTGATAAATGAAAGACTTGGTGTCGTATAATTCTAGCAGGGAACAAAGTGTAATTATCAATTTCTCCTCCATGATCAATTTTCAAATGGTTGGCACTTCCGTAAATTGAAAGAGACGCCATTCTTGCGTCACTACCAAATCTGAGTTCCTGATTGGTCAAAGGTCACATGCTTACACTTTAAACACCCGTTTTGCTCTTAAAGCCTAAAAACTGTCGTAGAAACTTGCGTAGCGACGCGTGAACGGCTGAGTTTTTAACTCGGAAGCTGAAAATGTATGTTTACATAGATTTTTCATTGAAATGGTCGCTTGAATGTGTGTTGCCATTCCTGTTCAGTTGCTGTGTGAACGTAGCTTCAAGGTATTTCAGCTGCTCGCTGTGTGTACATAGAGGTATCTTTGTTTTTAATCCCCAATTTTTTGAAAGGTTCCTGTTTCATTTCTGCTTGTTCTGCATTTTTCATCGAACTGTTCATTAAATCTGCCTGTTTGATCATTCCAGTCAGATTTCCTCCTCATGCATTATGCACTGCCATTTTACAAATTGCAGAAAATGTGTGAACTGCTGCACATCAACAGCATAAAAGTCCAAAACAAGTCAAGTACCGGAAGACAGTTTAATTTTCACTGGTTACCCCGCAGTAGTATCTTCCCCTTTCTGCTGTTGAACCGTAAGTTTTCTTCATTTGTGTGGGGAGACCCATCAGAAAACACCAGAAATCACAACACATACACTTTTGGCATATCCTTCTTCAACACTCTGTCACAATAAATTCCCAATTCACTGAAGATTTGTGTTGTGAAAAATGATTCAAACTTCACGACACACACAAAAACATGTGGCATCTGCAATCGCATCCTGAAAGACAGAAACAAATAGAACAAGTACATTTTAAAAGTTTACTTTTGATGAACGTGGGCATCAGGAAAATTGTCAATTTCAGATTGCAGATCTGAAAAATACTAATTCAGGAAGTATTGAGGGTGGTGGGGGGTTTCTGCACTGTGGTATGGTGTGGTTTGCAATGTCACCTCACAGTGAGAAGACTTTCACCTTTCTTTGTGGAGTTTGCTTGTTTGCGTGCGCATGCGT
The DNA here is from genome assembly GCA_036245035.1 of Adrianichthys oophorus. Lineage (NCBI taxonomy): Eukaryota > Metazoa > Chordata > Actinopteri > Beloniformes > Adrianichthyidae > Adrianichthys > Adrianichthys oophorus. The sequence continues at coordinate 3,969,523 of BSAI01000138.1, forward strand.
GGGTTTTCTCTAAGCTTTCCAGCTTCCTCTCAAAATCCAAAAACATGCTATATAGGTTGATTTGGGACTTTAAAATTGTCCCTAGGGATTATACGTGTATGGATTATGTGGAAGTGGCACACTCACTCTTAATTGATCATCTGCAAATTCTTATTAAATTTAGCACATGCAATTTAATTATGTTAATTCAATTTTGTGCTCTTTGTAAGCATTTGTCCATAAGGTTTTAGGATAGTGTTCTTGATTATTGCACCCCTAGTATTTCTTAAACCCTTGCAAGAAAAATATTTGATTTCTATATAATCAAATGTATTTCAACTCAACTCTTGCACCTTTGATTAATTAAATATTTAACTTTTGTCTTAAGTAAATACAAAAAAAAAGGAAACTTGAGTAGAACTGCGACTGAATATGAGTTAAATAAACAGAAAATTCACCTTATTTCACTTGAAAAATAATGTGGTTGGAAATCACCAATATCATCAGCATCTTCCCAAGGGCCTAGTGCTTGGTCTAATTCTGTCTAGTCTATGAGTTATTTTTTTTAGGTGAAATTGTTCGTTAGCAAAGCATATATTTCCAATGTTGTGCTGATGTTAACATATATTCCTGCCAAGACATGTCACCCCCTTGACCAAACCTCAAGTTTAAAGCATCAACAAAAAAACAGCAAGTTCTCACGTCATGTGACCTCCTTTTTCTAAGACAAAAAAGCCCCCCCAAAATTGTGGTGTTGAAAAGGATAGATGTGTACAATGAGGTATAAACAATTGGACCAGGTTCCAACAACTAGACGTATATCATTTTACAAAATTTCAGCACTGACTTTATTCACAAAATGGACTTGATGTGATCTATAAACTGCTTTGCAGTTCACTGCCTTTGAACTGGAAACACAGACACAATATTGTAAAAAGTCTTCTGGATGTCTTTGGAGCTGTAGTGGTTTCTGAAGAAGACAGCAATACTGAGAAAACAAACAGTCTTTCTACTTTCCCGGGCTTTCTTCTTTTTCCTTAATATTTAGCCAAATATGAAAAGGAGAGAGTAGAATTCAGTATTGCTATATTTTTATGAAACCCCAAAGGTATTTCTTTTTGTGGGACATGGACTCAGTTTGACTTTAACATTTGGAAACAATAATTCCTTGGGTTTTTTTTTCTCCTGCGTGAAGTATTCTGACTGAACTCTGAGTGTGCATTTTACAAAAAAACAGGTTAAATCACCAAGATAAAAAGCCAAGTCGCAGGTGTCGCTCGGCATCTGCGCAGTGTGGCACAGGGTGGATTATGTCACATGCCACCTGTCAGGTTAGATAAATCAGCTGCAGAAGTAAGCTATTTTTATGAATACATTTAAAAAAAAAGGATAGAGACCTACAGGTGGGCACTTTCAGCATTCCTTGTCATCGCTGTAACCTGAACTCATTTGTCAGAAAGGCTGCCATTAGTGGAACCAGGACAAAGAAAATGATGCAAAGAATCGCTCAATGTATTTCTCCTCACTCCAAGCTAGTGGTCTTTCTTTTTTTTTATTGATTCAGCATTGATCATAACATCTGATACACTGTATTGTCTAAAATTCACAGCTTTTTTTCCCCTCTGTTTTGGTTTTGTTTTCTGGAATGAGGAGTTAAATAATTATGTTGCTCCTATAAACTCTCTGCATCCAGCTTGGTTTATTTTAGTTTGAAGATCTTATTTTTTTGGTGCCAAAGTTCAGCAAAGTTCTTGTAAGCAAGCTCGTTGGGCTCAAAGGGAAAAACAAATGGGTTGCACAGCAACATCAGAGCAGAAACTATTTTTATTAATCTCTGTTTAGTTTCATTCAGCCAAGAGAAAATGTTAGTCTGCAAAACCTAAGAAACGAAGTAACAAGGTTTTCAGTAGACCAATATTTGTAATTTACCAAAATTTTAACTGTATTTAGTTATTTTCCTCCGTTACTGACAAAAGTAAATAAATCACAGTAATTTGTTTATTTGTAATGCATTATTCCGAACACTGAACATAAATAAACAATTAAATAATGTACAGAAAGTGCAGTTTGGTGCTAACCCTGGGCTCTCATCGCATGTGGTCTGGCTGCGGTGAGTACACTGGAGTCTTTACGTAACATGAGAAGTGCGAGAGGCACTCACACTGCATCCGGTCCAGCCTCTGCGGCACTCCGTACCCATTTTGCTGGCTTCAAATTTTTTCCGGACAGCGGAACTGAACTGGAGCACTTTATTGTGAAGCTGGAGCATTTTTTTCAAAATAAAATCAATTTTTCCCTCTACTTGCTGTTTTCACCGTGTTGTAAACATGACATCATTTCTGCTGACACAGGGGTCTCAAAGTGTGGGGTAGAGCATAATTTCAGCCACATAACACCATGGACGCCTAGAGGCTGATCACTACTATGACGTCATATTTAAATGGCGGGTCTTGCGAGAACCTGCGTAAGTTCAGAGGTTCGTGAGGTTTGAAGTGGAGTCTGCTTGCAGAAGGACCGCTAGCAATCCGTACTCATAGGGAGTTACTGACCGTAGCTAGACCGCTCCTGCTGTGTGAGCCCGAGGTAAGTCTCAGTCTGTGAATGTTATTCTACTGCTGAGAAGGAGGAGTGGAAGGAGTGATTACTTTACAGTTCTGGGAAGGAAACTATACCTGAGCCTTTATTTTATTTCTTTATTTTTTTGATTCTGTACTGCTGTACCTGCTGGAAGTTGTATAGTGAGTCACAAAATCATGTAAGCAGCCGCCCACAATCCCCCTGTGCTCTCCTCACCACCCAGACAAGGTCCTTTGTTTCCTTTGCTGTGCAGCTAGCATACCAAACTGTCACACTGATGCATTGTATGCTTCTGTCATGACTCTGCAACAGTTTTTGAGCAGCGGAGATAAGAGTTCAGGCCTTTTCAGCATCCTGGGATGCTTTGTTTTACACAGACGGATCTACATCAACTCCCATTATTAACAACTCTCCCTCCACCTACCGGGCATTTTTGGTTCTACCCTCCTGGTCGTTGGAGATGGTTGAAGGGAACGCTAACAAGCCTCACTGAACTGGATTCGGCAGAGGTAAAGGGAAAAAGATTCTTTGTTTGGTTTTAATAGTTTAAAGTTGAACAGAGCTTAAGTTCAAAAAATATGTTTGCACACGATTGTATTATCACCTCTTGGAACATATTCATAAGTTGTTTACCTGTGTAACCTACAATCCCGGTAGCCAACTTGGCTAATGGTAGCTAGGGGCTTGTTATACTGTAAAAATGACCGGACTTTTGAGGAGAATAGAACTGTGGAGCATTACATTCCATGTTAGAAAATGTGTTTTAAAATGTGCTGCAGCAATGTGAAAGTGGTACATTCTGAGTTACATGTTATTTGAAAGTCTTACACATATTTCATTCTTGTTTTAAGTTACCGGTAGGTGATAAACATTCTTTTCGGTTGCATCATCAGCTAGCTCTCTGATTGGTACAGTGATTTCTTTTTCAGCGCCTCTTTGCCATCTGGATTGGGTATTTGTTTTTCTGTTTCACCGTAATGCTAACAGGCCCTCCCACTCATTTTTTTTATTCTTATTCTTGCTTGCTTGTAGATTTTTTGTTATGCATACAAGTTGTAGTGAAGGCAGTTTATGTAATTACAAAAAATTAAATAAATAAACAACAACAATGTAACAATAGCAATAACCAGTGAACATGAAGCCAATATCAATAAGTATTAAGACAACATCACTGTATTACAGTTGTGGATATCATGATTTTTACTCATATTGATACCTTGCAGTTTTTTTTTTTTTTTTTTTCGTATGTGTTATCTAGATGTATATGTTTGAACCAATAACTGAGATTTATTTTCGCTTTTAGTGAACATGGGACAGTCCAGCACCACAGGCCAGGTATTATAAGACTCTGCAGGAGAACTCTGTAAAGGAGAAATGGGAGGATTTCTGCTCCATGGTGAAGTTTTATGGTATTTGGAAGAAAGCGTCAAAGCCACCGATAAACAAGGATGAAGGTGAGGTATTCTGATGTCATTAATACACCATTAAGCAATAGTCACAATAGTGTAGTTAAAATTGTTTATTTTGGTTATAGTAATTACATAATCCAAACAAAAATATGTTACCCCTCTGATTTATACTGATTTATTTTGCTCCAGTGGAAGACGACATAACCCTGTTCAGGGCACTCCCTGTTCTCTTTCCTTGACCAGTTGTGCCAACTAAGAAGCTGGGACTTGCCAGTGTGGCATTACTTCACTTTCTTCTGTTAAGCATGTGTTCATATTAAGTTTATTTACTTGTGTAAGTGGGTCTTTTACCTTGTAATCTTACAAGGGAAATTACCATGTGATTGTTTTATGCATCTCAGTTCCTAAATATAGCATATATAAATAAAGTCCATACTGAAATCTGTTTAGGACAAAAACTTGAAAATGACAAATTAATTTTAACACTTTTCTGAACAAATGTCAAAGGTTCTCACTACAGTGAAAATCAAGCAAACAACTTTAGAACTATGTCTTGAGTTTTTTAATAGATTTCACTTCTGTTTTAGCATGTTTAATTTACCTAAAAATCATAAATATTGAACAAAATTAAACGATTTATTCAAACAAATTCATAACGCGTGCATAATTAGGTTACAGACAGTATCTCTACATTTTTACCAATGTATGTACAGTAGTAACTCCTCCTTACTGGTAAATGGTGTATACTTGTATAGCGTTTTTCTACCTTCTTTAAAGGCCCAAAGCACTTGACAGTCACAGTCCCATTCACACGCGGATGACAGACCTGTGGCCAAACACTGGCACCTAACTACCACCAGAGGCAATGTAAGGTTCAGTGTCTTGTCCAAGAACACTTTTGGCATGTGGGAGAATTGAACCTGCAAGCTTCAGGTCAGAGGTCGCCCCTACCCTAATTTTAGAAAGTTACTCCTTTCTTGCTTAGAAAATACCTTTGATTTTGTTTGTTGGCTTTATTTCTGCTATAATATTTTATTCTCATGGATTTCTTTACTGTATTTTTCTTCCTCAGCCAACAGAAGATCCATCTGAATTCCTCCAGAGGAGATCTCTCATCAGCCTCTTCGATGGATCCTGGGGTCTTGTGGGTATAGAACAACTCCCATCACCATTTTTGCCAATTAAAGAAGCACTCAGTCAAAGTTTTTTTGTATTTGATGGCATATTACTACACCCTGGCTATACACTTCGGTCTGTGATACAGACTGAAGTGCTAAAGGACAAACATCCATGAGCGAGATGCCACAGGCTCATTTTAAAATGCCTTTGCAGAGTGGAAGAGTTTCTGTAAGGAACCAAGCTGTTTAAACATACTATTGAAAATGGGTTTCAGTTGCTTTAGATGTTGATCTTCTGGGTTCACCAGTTATGAGAGAAACATTACAAGAAGTTACGCAACATGCAAAGTTTTAGTTAATGTCAAATGTACAATCTTGTTTTATTTCAGTTGTTTTAGGACCTCCACCTAAAACAATTTCTGTTATTTTTGTAAACATTTATGTACACGGCCCTTTAAGTTATTTATTTTTGTTTGAGGATTGTGAGGAATAAAGGTTGTTTGAATTTGCCATGAGTTAATTTGCATTTTTTTCATTTAGTGCTGTCTCAATTCAAGGCAAAAAATGAAAAATAAAATAATAAAAATTCTTAAAATCAGAAAAATAATCTTTTAGTTGCTAATCTTTTATGAACTTTTATCTCAAAATTATTAGGAAACAAATCCTTAAAAGAAGCAATAACAAACTCATTTTGAAAACTTTTTTCTTTATAATGGACTTGGAATGGGTGTTTCAGACCTTGTTTTAAGACATTTCTCACTAGTCTTTAGTTTAGATTTTAATCCAGTTTTAAGAATTCTTATCCATCTTATCTAACTGCACTGGCAGATAATTGCACTAGATTTTAGTCTGAATTCTCCAAATTAAGTCATGTTTTGCCCATTTTAAGATTTTTGCAGTGCATTTACCTCTATATGTTGAGAGGACCATATTCAGTTTTCTGGTTCTCCTGAGTCATTACTTTGACTGGTGTTCATCATAATATTATTCCTGGAGCACCAGTGGCTTAAAATATTGACATTTTTTCTCTAGTTGGTTTCATTTTTGTTGGAGATGAGACACACCCCTGTGGTGTTCTGTTCAAACTTCACACCCATGTTTGTTGGTTGAGTGCTCAATGGAATCAGAATACATTAGCACATTGGAGGTAGGCTGTCAACTCATCTATCCTCACTACCTGTTGGTAAGGAATTCCATCATCAGCGTGATGCTGAAAACTCAAACTGTAGAGGTTCTGGGATGACTTGTTCAGAAGAGCAGTTAAAGGTACATGAGTCCATATAGGTGTTCGGATGCAGCAGGTAAGTCAGCGCAAAGAAAAATCTTCTGAAGAATGTTCGCCCTCTAAGGCAAACTGCAGGCTTCTCAGGGCATCGAGGATTATCTACTTGAAGTACTTGGATTTCCTCGAAGCACTTAATAATGACTGGGGTCAGGGCTACAGGGCGGGGTAGTGGGATAGAAATTTAATGTTTATCCTTCTAATGCATAATTTCATACGCTTTTGAGAATGCCAAGGTCAAAAAGTCATATTCTTGTCTGAACTATAAGCTCGTGCTCTCTGTTAGAAAATCAAGTCCACTGTTACAAGTGCTACAAAAACAAACACTGTTGCATTCCATATTCAGGGAAAAACCACAGGTATCTTTTGATACATTTCTGTTGCATGTTAGGTCTTTCTCATCAGCTTGACAAACAGCACAGTGAATCAAAACCCAGGGCTGCAAAAGGTCAAGGCTTTTTGTTTTCTGTGGCAAAAAGTACTTGTCAGTCACTGATTCTACAATTTGCCCCGCTTAAAACTCTAAGACAGGTCTGTTATTTCCAACAAAGGTACACTTCAACTCTGGAATTCTTTGGGATAAACAGCACTCACCATGTTTGAGAGAGGAAGAACACTCACGTGTATTCCAAGAACGCCATACGCACTGTGAAGCAGGGGGTGGAAACATCATGTTTTGGGGCTGCTTTTCTTCACAGGGACAAAACGACGATTTTAAATTAGAAAAGAATGAATGGAGTCATGTATGATGAAACAGCTGGATCTTTCAGCATGACAATAATCCAAAACACACTTCCCAGGCGACATAGGAGTGGATACATGAAAACACAAATCGATAAATTGATAAGAAGATAAACCTGTCAAGAGTCATGATTTGCTGACAGCTACTTGAAGTACTTCATGAATTTGCCATCACAATCTACTTTATATTTGCATTTATTGCTGCTCTCCTAATAGTGGGCAATTTGTTTCATGTCTCTTAACTATTATTAAAGCTTCTTCTTTCATGTGATCAATTCCAAAATGTTTTCCTGAAACTTCCTCCTTGCCAGTTTTTTTTTTTTTCCATTGTTGGGAATGGTCGCTCTAGTGACATGGACCTAATTCAATACCAGCAACTGATCCTTCAGCTCACTTCTGGACCTTTCTACACACCTCCACGGACACAAAATAATCTCCTAAAATGTCAAATCTTTTGTTTTCCTGTGGTGAAAGAATCTGTATCTGTCTGTGGTGAGGCTGACTTCGGTGCATCTGCTTGGCTGCTTCATTTGATTTCTCACCCCAGCAGGGATATAAGAAATGTTAATAGAGGGCAGTTAATGTAAGATGCAGTTCACCTCTATCTGTAATCCATCACCCTTGAGAAAAGACAGACACATCATGAGTGCTGCAAGGCCACAAATCCTGAAGACACAACACCCACTGCAGTTTTGGCAAATCATAGTTACATTTATTTGCATTTCCAGTTACTTGTGTAGGAAGATCTGTTTGTGGCTAAATTTTTAATTGAAGTTTATTTCTGGAGAACAAGATCACATGTAATGTTAGTTCAGGGCACAACACAAAGACAAAATAAAATAAGTGTGATTTCCTGAATTCTTTTTTTTTTATACCCTCACAGTTGTAGTGAATTTATGATGAACATGAGCAACATCTCATCTTATTAGGAGGAACTGCTTGCAGAATCAGTGGCTAACACATACATGTTTGCCCCACAAGTGATACTGAGCAAGTCAAAAGCAACAATGAAGAGGAAAACTTTGTCTCCATTAAAGATTTAGAGAGAAATTTGTAGAGTCAAACTCGTCAAGGGTGACAATTGGCCTTGACCTGACCTTGAGAAGACAGGACAAAGAGCACAATGCAAGATAAGGAAAAAAAATTAACACTGGAACAACTATTCTACAATGAACAAGATATGTGTCTAACTACATTAATGAAAAGGCAGGAATTGTTGTCTGCAAAATCTCTGGAGCGTCTGTTTTTGAACAAAATAAATATCCATTTAACATTTGATAAAAGTCAAAAAAGCTAAATTAGTAACAAAAAAAAACCAAGAAAGCAGGATGAAGAAGGGCAAACTCAAATGTCCCTAATGTATCTGGTACATGAAAGAAATAGATGAGGATAAATATTAGTGGAACATCCATTGTAAGACTAAAAATGATATTTGAGCAACTGCAACAATGAGAGCTGAAGAAGATAAAGATAGACAAACTGGAAGAAGTGTGTGTAAAAATGTATCAGTGTGGGTAAAAGAAGAAACATTCCGGTGCATTGTGTCCTTTGGCCTGTTGTCCAAAGTGGACACTACTGTATTGTCACAGCTCTTTTTATTTCTGTCTCACACAAAAACAAGAACACACAGACACTCACACACATGGTTTGCTCTTGGCTCCTCTGAGCTGAGATGGCTGTGTTCTACTACTCAGACCTCAAGAAGCACTGAGCTGTACACACTCCCCACAAACCTGCAGTCCCACACAATGATTTATGGCCTCCAATATAGTCAATAAGAGCTGGGGCCAAGATGAAGGACTTGGGCCACAGAAAGAAGGACACACACATGAAAAGAAACATACACACTCTCCCATGCACACACGGATGTTACTAAATTTACAAGAGTGAGCTGTTTTTAGCCATTAACAGCTCCCTTCATAATGGTTCCCTTTGCTGTTTGCTAATCCTTCTTTGTCTCTAAGGCTAAAGATACAAAGAGTGACTTTCATGGTCAAATTCTACAAGCAAACATTTTATTTGTATTAAAAAATATGCTATGAACAATGGTGATACAATAAAAATGTGTAGCAGTTATGTAGATGTGAGTCTACATAGTTGGAAGAGGCTTTGTGCGAAATGTAAAATCTTGCAAATCCTGCTCCAGGTTTTTTCTTTCACAGCTCTACTCTGACATATGAAAGACTTGGCGTCTGGCAGGACTCAACTACAATTATTCCTTTTCCCCATCCACGATCAATTTTAAAGCAGTTGGTCCTTCTGTGAATTAAAAAGGATGTCATTGATATCTTAAACGTCAAATACCAAATCCGAGTCCCTGATTGGTCAAAGTTTAACCTGCTTTAACTTTCGATATGATGGCCACACGACTCATACAAAGAGCCTGAAAAGGGTGGTAGAAACTTGCCAATGCGTGAACACAAGACTTTTGAATGCAGAAGCCCCAAACACCAATATTTGCCAGTTTTCATCGTTTTCATTAGAAGTGGTCATTTTAGCATTGCAGAGGCCGGTGTTAGTGTAGCTTTAAAGTGTCCCCCCTGAGACTGGAAGGTTGCGAGTTCAAATCTACAGTTGAGTCTTACAGAAGACTCTAAAAATGGGGTCCAAAACCTCCCTGCTTGACAATTAGGGGTTGGATTAGGGGGTTTAGCCACCAAATACTTCCTAAGTGTGGCTGTCTCTGCAACTCATCACTCTCTCAGGGGGTATTCAATGTAGACAACAAATTTCACACACCCAGGTATGGGACTACTAATGGGACTTTTTAACTTTAGCAGAGCAATAATGTCAACATTTTGACCAGAAAGCTGAAGCCATCTCTGTCTTTAAGACTTCCAACTTTTCTTCTGTTATTAAAGCTGATCGTTACGGTTACTCTAAGACACACTGCTACTTAAATGCTATAGTACTATATCTTTGGAGGTGATTCTGGAATAAACCAACTGTTTTCCCCAAACTGCACTCCATGTGGACATTTTCTGCATCTGCTCTCTTTTTCATCCATACATGTGAACATCAATGCTGCAGTTATTCCCATGTTTTTATTGTTTTTTAATAGATATGATAGTGTCTATTCTCTGTCTTCCAATCTACCTTATCCAATCTATCACTGCAGATCTTCTTAATATTAGTGGGAATTTCCCTCTCCAAATGTACCCAACATTGTCAGCACTTAAATCATGATCTGGTAAAACAGTAAGTTATTTGCTTTTATTTATATGTTTTTAAATAGGCTGTTCGCTTTCCAGTGTGCTTACTCAAGTGTGGGTCCTAAGGCAAGACCCTCCACACTGCAGCCTAAAAAACTATGTAGCCACAAGGAGGCCTTTGTCTGGATCTCCCTGTGCCAGTCCCCAGCCCGGATAAAATACAGGGTTGTGTCAGGAAGGGCATCCGGGGGGTAAAACTCTGCCTGACCAACTATGAGAATTGGTGAAAGCTGATTTGGTGTGGCAACCCCTGATGGCAGGTGCTGAAAGGTGAACAACAATGTCTATATATAGTATAATTGATCTTGTAACAAAGTTGTGGGTTATGGTTTGATTTCTGTGGTATTTCTAAAAGACATCCCTTCGTTGTCTTTGACAAAAAAAAAAAAAAAAATTGTTAACACAGCAGGTTTGTTCTTTAATCTTCAAAATAAGATGTTTGAATAAAGGACTCAGCATGCTGCCCTGTGGTGCTCCAGTCAGATGCTGTGACTGACTGTTACGTTACGTTAGTCAATCCCCAGGGAGATGTACTGGGAGGAATTTTTTTAACTGGGATAATTTGTGCTCTTGAATTGTAACAAAAGCACAGCGGAAATTGTGTTTTTGAGGAGTAGAGATGTCTCAGGAGGATGTGTAAGAAAACCATGGGGAACATTAAGTCAATTTGAAATAAAGGGTGAGAGAAACAATGTGAGAAAAAAAGAGCATTGGAGAAAGAAAGTTGGGGAAACAAATGAGATGGAAACATCTTCCTGACCAACAGATGACTAGATTCTAACAATTGATTGTTTTCTGCAAATTTTAGACCCCTGCTGGGTTTGAAAAAGAACAGAATAATGTTAGGGATGTAACCTTTTTATCATTTTCTTGTTTCTCAATATCGAAGCGCATAGGTAAGCAGCACAAATTCAAATCATGGCTCTACAATCCTTAAAACACATTCACAGGATCTTTGACTGATCTCTTAAATCATTTGTGTGTGTCCATGTATGTGTGAGTGGATGTTTTTGGCGAGGTATCAGCAAATGTGAAGTGGATTGTGATCGTGTCACAGTGAAGAGTGAAGGAGATTCTCCTTCTTGTCCAGAGCAGCCTGCAGCTTATCCCTCATCTAACCGGCTTAACTGGATCTACTGACTGAAGTTGCATCCTGGGACCAGGAAACCTGCCTGTTGTCGATTATCTTTCACAAGCGCGTAGATAGTCACGCAGTAAATCTACAGTTTTGCACGTGGCAGGGCATTTCTGTCTGCGACAAAAGTTTAACACGTTTTCACAAAGATCCAGTACTGCTCTGAGGAATGCCTTCATGCAAAAGAAAAATGACTGATTAGATTTATTCTGCTCACAGTAGTAGAAAAACTAACTGAAATGAATAACAGTTGCATTATTTCATCAAAAATTAACAATACTGTTTTAAATTATTTCGCATTTAAGAACTGAGCTATTAGTAAAAAAAAATAGTATAAATTTTAACAAAGAGTAAAGGTAAGAGTAAAGAGTATTCATACTAAAACCTTTGGCACAATTGCTCATATGGGTGGATGCAGTTTGTGGGTTAAAAAAAATGGACAAACCAGTGTAGGGCATGCAGGTGACCCACACAAAATGTCAAGGTCGTTGACCGCTCAGTGAAGTTATAAAGCAAAAATGTTCACACTTATTTATCACTATGGGCATGTGGTGAGTGACAGCAAGGGTAGGTAAGTGAGATGTAGGCGTATTATATACTTTTTTTTTTTCTTTAAACACCCCCCCCGATCCAGCAAACTGCCTGAGGGGCCCATAAGTTATGAGACTAGTGCGTTCTACTTGCGTGCTTGATACAGGTTGCCCATTTTTCGCCCTCAGTCAGCCCATATTTAGCTGTGTCCTGTGTTGCATATCAGTGCAAAGCTTCTTTTCTCTGCGTTGAAATCCATTGGAATTATTTTAAATGGTCGAAGATTTAAAATAGTTCAAAGAGCGTGTGTTATTTTGCTGTCACCAACAACAGCTCGGATGACAAAGGAAGCAGAAACTATTTGAGTACAGAAGAGGGAGAAATATGGAGTTGGGGAAGTTGAAGCAAGAGGAATAGTCTCCCAGCCAAAGGCTTGGTAGATAGACTCCTGTCTACCACAGTCACATGTTGAAGAACTGAACCTTCAGCTGCCTTTGGTGTGTAAATGTATAGATGAGAAGCAGTGTAAAAGTACTTTGGGAATCCAAAGTTAGAAAACCATTAGACAAGTGCAGACCATTTACTTCTGGAAGAATACTCAGTGCACAGATGAGATTTTGGGAAAAGGCACATTAGCTTTGTGTTCACAGAGGGGAAGAAAATGAAGCATACAGAGAAGAGCTCCGTCTTTACTGCAAAACACGGAGGAGGCTCAGTTATGTACGGAGGGCACTTTCCGTCATCTAGTGCAGGGTGTCTGTGCAGGTACAATGAAATCTAAAGACCATTAGGTTGTAGTGAAATGTGCTTCACAATGTCAAGACCCAGTCATGGGTCTTCTAACAGGGCAATGACCAAAATAAAAATCAAAGAGCAGGTGGCTTCCTGGCGTCCCACCCCACCACAGACTTTAAGGGGACATTTCAGTGTGAACGTTCCCAAGAGGAATGTCCAGTGTTCCGTTTTTTTGCTGCGTTAAGTTGTGTCACTGACGTGGGTCAAAAACACTCCTGTGCTTGAAAAACAGGCTATGGTCTGACACTCTTGAATTTACCTTGTGGCCTAGAAGATCAAATAGTTGTGGTTCAGCTTTTTCTGATGCAGGAATTGTGAGTTCGACTCCCCAGCATTACACAGCAGTTTTATTTTATGTTTTCTATCTTTTTCTCCTGCTGACTTTTAGCACCAGTATTAGTTTGCTTGTAGTTAGTTTCTTTTTTGCTCTTCCTCTTCTTTTTTTGCTTTCACAAGTATAAATTACATCATTAAAAATATTAAAACAGATATTTTTTTTGTCGCAGACAATTAAAAATCTATTTTTGTGGTCATGAAATTACCAAACCAGCATGCTGTTACAACAGAAACTGTGGATTCCTGTTTAAAAATTGGGTGAACAAATATTTCCTGACAATCTGATGTCTACACGTGAAAGGTTGCTTCCTTTTGTTAAAATGATCACAAAACTTTCATTCATAGTTCCAGTGGGTGATGCAGGTAGTGATCCAGACGGATTATCACTTCTACATGTTTTACCCAGGTTCAACTCCAGCAGTCACAGTTTATTTTTTCTTTAACTTCTAGTTTCTTTAACTAACATCAAACACTCTAACTTCCAAAGAGCTCCAGCAGTGATGGCTTTTTCTCTTGTGATTTTTTTTTTTCATTGGAAACCTTTGGTTCAACAGTTGTTTTCAATAAAACGCTTTAAAAATGTTCATAGTTACCCTTTAGTTGAAGAGTCGAACTCACAATTCCTGTATTAGAAAAAAGCTTAACTGAACCACCAGTCCAGAAGCTCCCTCTGTGGCCTAGTGGTTCAAACAATTGCAGTTGAGCTTTTGCGGTACGATGAAGCTTGATTTATGTGTGAATCCATTCAGTTGCGGTTTTGAATCCTTATGGCCTTATATTGATTCCATAGAAGTAGCCATCAGAAGATGGTACACTGTGGTCATAAAGGGATGGACATGATCAGCAACAATACTCAGGTAGGCTGTGGTGTTGTAACCATGCTCATGCTAAGAAGTGTGCTAAGAAAAGATCCTCCACACATTACACCATCAGCAGCCTGAACGATTGATACAAGGCAGAATGGATCCATGCTTTCCTGTTGTTGATGCCAAATTCTGACCCTACCATCTGAATGTTGCTGCAGAAATGTAGGCTCATCAGACCAGACAATGTTTTTCCAGTCTTATTTTGTCCTGTTTCTCTTAGTCTGTGAATTGTAGCCTCTGTTTCCTGTTCTTAGCTGACAGGAGTGGCACCCGGTGCTGCTGTAGCCCACCTGCCTCAAGGTTGGACGTGTTGTGCGTTTAAAGATGCTTTTCTGCAGACCTTGGTTGTAACCAGTGGTTATTTGAGTTCCTGTTGCCTTCAGCTGGAACCAGTCTGGCCATTCTCCTCTGAACTCTGGCATCAATAATGCATTTCCACCCATAGAACTGCAGCTCACTGCATATTTTCTCTTTTTCTGATCATTCTCTGTAAACCCTAGAGATGGTTGTGCCCGAGAACCTCAGTAGATCAGCAGTTTGTAAAATACTTAGACCTGCCTGTCTGGCACCAAAAATCATGCCACCTTAAAAGTAACTTAAATCCTCTTTCTTCTCCATTCTGACGCTCAGTTTGAACTGCAGCAGATCATCTTGATTATGTCTACATGCCTAAATACATTGAGTTGCTAACATGTGATTGGCTGATTAAATAGTAAAATGGTATATGCTTGTTTAGTACTTTTCCACCTTCCTTGAACGCCAAAGCACTTTACAGTCACAATCTCATTCACCCATTCACACACACATTCACACACTGATGGCAGCTTCACTACTGAACACCGGCACCACCTTATAACCACCAGAGGCAATGTGTTCATTGTCTTGCCCAAGGACACTTCGACACATGAGCGGGCATGGTGGGAATTAAACCTCCAGAGGTTGATTCCCCTCTTGCTCCACCACGACCATCCTGATTTGAAAATTGCATTAACAAGCAGTTGAACAGATACATTTAATATGACCAGTGAGTGTAACAAACTCCTGCAAACATAAAATATGCCAAAAAATAATAATAATAATAAAACTTTGTGAAAAAAACACTAACTTGAGTAGCAGATATATTCTTCTAAAACAGAAGGAGGGAGAAAGAGGATGATGGAAACAAGGAGGACTGATTTGGTATTTTTCAGAGAGAGAGTCAACTGCTGACTCTGCATTTTCCTCTGTCTGGGTTATCTCTCTGGAGGAATGAAAGCAGTCGGATGGAGTTGATGTGGGGTGAATAAAGGCATGTTTGGAGTCAGCATATAGACGTCATCAGCACTGGTGTATGAAAGTAGTTATTAAACAAATGGGGTCTGACTTTCCATGACCCCAGGCAAAAAATTATATACACACACAAAAAAAAGCATGTGTTAATTAATAATTTGTGTGTGATAAACTAAGGGGTGGTTCCAGAATTGATATAGGTAATTGTCAGCAGTGTTTAGATGAGGATTTTGTATGCAATAAGTTTTGTGCATATTGAATCAATGCTGTAAGACCAATGCAACACAATTTTGGTTAACTGGACAAGTGCAGGGCCTGCAAAAAGAGAGGCTTCTGACCATTCTACAGAACTAAAGTTTTGGCATGGGTTTTGCAAGCAGCAGATGGAAAACCTGCTGCTGAAACAAATGAAATAGTCTGCAGTTCTTGAAACCGGTTTGACATTTATTACACACTCGGCAGCTAGTCAGAACTGTATCCCCGGTGAGAGGAATCAGAAATGAAATGCAGGCGGTGGTGAAGGCGCTCAATGCCTGCGGCTATTGAACACGGCTAGCAGCCTGGGCTTGGAGAGGGGGAAGAGCACATGAGAGACACAAGCTGGAGGACGGGAGGGCGAAAGATGGATAAGGACAGAAATCTTTGTGTAAATGAGGGAGACTCGAGGGGAACGGTGAGGTTAGAAGATGATGATTGAACACCTCATTTTGTCTATAACTTTATTCCGGCACAGAAACTGCCCCAAAAATGCCTAATCACCTCCAAGACTTAACTCTGAAGCCTTCTTTCATGCTAAAATTTTTCCACTTTTTTATGAATGAAATAATTTGTTACGGTTCTAACGCAGTGTCAGTTTGGGATGATTAGAAAGTGCCCTTGTGTGCCGCTGTGATCCATGTGCTGGAATAAGAATCATTAGTGTGGCATCTTGAAAACCTTTTGTGGGAGACCAGGTCTTCATCTGACAAAGGCAACTGTGAGTGTAATCAATTAACAGTCGGAAGCAATTAACAGGGCACGCTCACAGCACAGCGCCGCAACAATGCTTTCTGATAATTGGTAAGCTGTCCTCCCACTGATTTGATGAATAACTGGTGTTTGTGGAAAAGGAGCTGTCTGCCATGATCCTTCAATGTGAGACACAGTGTGAGACGGAGGATGGGGTTCACCAGACACAAAGCAGGAGGGAGAGGTGGTGTAGGAGGATGGAGAAACGGGCGGAATACAGGATATATTCAGAAAAGGGAGATGTTCAGTGTGAGGCTCATTAACTCGGTAGATGTAATCACCAGAAAGAAGCGGGACATTTTGTCAATTAATGAGCAATATGGTGAGTGGGAAGTGACGCCATATGTAAACTGCCATGACATGACAGTTATTTCTGATTTGACTGAAGCTGATGATTAGCTTTATATATTTATATTTTCATATGCTTATTTCGTACATGACACGTTTATGGTGGGTTATTAGTTCCTGCTGAAAGAACATTTTGCAAGAACAGTTTCAATTACAGACACAGCAGCAACCTTTTTTAGTCCATCCATCAAACAAAATTTATTTTCATAACTTTTAATTTTTTGAATGCATTACTTTACATCAGTAACAAGGACTACCAGGAATTGGTCTGTTAATTCAGTGAAACTTAATTCTGCGAAACAGACTTTATAAAGACATTTTCACACGTTCACTTAAGGCTTTCTGTAACTTGACTTTGAGCACTTCGCCAAACACATCAAGGCTGAATGTCATTTTTTAATAAAACCATCATTTCAAATCCCTTTTTTTTTTAAATCTAGTAATATACTATGAACAAAATCATTTCAACTTTTAACTTATGTACTCCAGATGCCATAAACATTTGAAACAGAACAATTTGAAGAGCAGACTAAATTAGCTTTATAATAATAGAGAGATTGGAGATTTTTGCGTCTGTGTTATAGATGGTATCTAATATAATATATCTCCTTTTGTCTCAAAAATGAAAATTTGAGGCACCAAAGGTGTTTGAATAAGGTCATATTTATCTAGTCTGTGAATGTTTAGTCAGCAGTTTTTGCTGTCATTTGATTATGTTTTTGTGTGTGTGATTAATTATCACCTGTAACTAATTAATCTAAATAATCTATTTTTGTCTAACCTAATATTTGCATTCCCTTTAAATTTGGGACATTGTGGTACAGAAAAACATCAAAACACAGTTTGAAAAGAGACTTTATTACGTTTTTTGCATATTCTAACCCGTACTTTCACACCACCAAGGGAGATTTTTTTTTTTTTAAATCTCAAATGTTTAGGAAAATCATAAAAAAAAAACAAAAAAAAACAAATACCAAACATCTTGTCCAGAAAAAAACAGAGGAAACACTCTTCTGTGCAATCCCAAAAAATATTGAACACAAACTTCGTATTAAATCTGTGAAACAATTTGTATCATATTTGCTACATGCTTTTTTGAGATCCTTATCTCATCATCATGATCCAAACTTTCTTTAAAAACCCATTATATATCTTGGTCCCTGTTTTCTGACTTGTAGTGGATTATCATTCCACTGGCGGCAGTAGAAAGGCTTTTCCTGCTCATTTCAAAATGGCTGCTTCCATGGAACCTCAAAAAGACTTTTGGTGGGAAAGATTTAGCTAATTTTGAAATCCTTACTTTGAGATTAACTCAGCTATTATGATTAATTTTTTTAATGACCATTTGCTGTGTTGATAGAAAGCAGTCCTCTCTTTGTGAAAAGTGCTTTAAACTATGAGAAGATTAAAGCACTAATTATTGATTTCATATTTATTTATTCCATAGTATTAGTGGGATAATGCCCTTTGAGCTGTGCATTATCCGAAATGAACTGACTTTATGACAACAAACAATTTAGTCTTCATCTTTTACATCAAAAATAACTTTTGTAAACGATTAGTGATAATTTGACACCTCAGGTTTTGTTTGCATTTGGCCTTGTAAAACATTTAGGGTTGAGTGTTTTGCCCTCTGGCATGATTTGATACACATCTCAAGACATGGTGCCCGAAATGATACATAAAACAACTCAAGGAACTTTGTGACAAAACTATACAGTACAATTCTTTTACGTAAATGAATGAGCTCTAGATTCACTATTTAAAATTGTAAAGAGAAAAACAGATTTTCTTACTGGCACTTTTTATTTTAAGCATCATATACAATGTCTTTGACAGAACAGAGTACAAAATAAAAGCCTGGCATTTAGGATCCTAAAATAGTGTTTTTTGTTTTATGGTTTAAAAAAGTGTGTCATTAATGTATGCAGGTATTGTTTGAAATGCTTTAAAAAAAGTCATCATAAGTCTAGTGCAACTACACATCCCTAACTGTGGTTCATCTTCTGCCAACTGTAATTGACCTGACTTGGTAGAGAAGCTTCGGCCTTTTTGCTTGTTTCACAGTTACATAAAATGGCAGTAGAGAACACAACAGGAAGTAAAACTTAAAATGATTGCCAGAAATCAATTACAATATCTTTTTACCAACATAATCTTCTTTGTATCTGTAGTTTTTAACTGATACTGCTGTTACTCTCAGTACTAGATCATTTTTCAATATGTATGTGTACCCTTTATATCCCTTGTAACGTTACACTGGAGCGGGCTAAATCACATATAGATGTCACATAAATTTGTTATTTTGTCCAAACACTTGAGCATATTCTTAGGAAGCATTATGTACTATAAATAAATTATTTAGTTCGTTTGTTTAAGTACAGCGAGCATCCCTACCATAGAGAGCAGCCATATGGGAGACATGGGCACACCATGTGGTGTCGTCAAAGTGACAGGACCTAGTGATTTAGCACTACCAGAAGGGGATGGATCCATGATTACCTTCAAAGTCATCCGTCTCCTGGCTCTGTGAGACTATGAAAGCCCTCAGGGACACAGTGCAGCATGTTGGGCTTTCAGGTACCTTTCAATGCTGCCTTTAATTTCCCTTTTGTGACTCTTCTGTCTCCATTAGCAACGAAATTTCAAGAAAATGCGAAGAAGTAGCAGCTTCTTTTAGTTTCTTTCACAAGATATGTACTGTTTGCATGTCAGCGGGAACATAGATTGAGATTTTGGGATGGGTTGATTCCACTTTGTCTTCGGAGGATTTCTTTAAAAAAAACAAGAGAAGTGGAAAAGGTTGATTGATATACATTAATTGAGTTGCCCCGCTGGGATAAACAAAGTGTTTTTGTTTTGTTTTGTTTCTCATTGAAATACATTTAAAGTTCATCTGTTCATGAGTCTGTTGTGACTGTGGGGTCATGTTGAATGAAGTGCAAGTGTTGCAGGCTTATCTTAATCATAAGAAAAGTAATTAATGCTGCCACGTTTGTGCATAAATGTGTAACAACTAGAGTTGTTGCTAAACAGATACACTTGTTTGTGGACCGAGAAGCTGGCAAACAAAAGCAGTAAACGTCCATGGCAGGAACTTGCTTTAGACAAGCCTCCACTGCATTCTGCAGCACAAGAGTCAAAACTAAGAAGAGACTGGGATTAAACAAAAATAAACATGGATTACACTTGACAGAATGCATTTAGGAGAAAGCTTCAGAGGAAAATGAAAAGTAAATCTTGCATGAAAATTCAAAAATCCAGTGAACAAAATTCTGACTTCCCTCCAAATGTTTGGAGAAACTCTCTTTATTTGAACAGGCTTTGCATTTTTGAAATGTATTACCTACAATGTACAATTCTACGTTTCAGATACCACACAGTTACATGCTTTCCAAGTTTAATGTCGGTTGCAACTTGTACTATTTTAGTATAGTACTGTATTTTCTATAGGTTGCACCAGATTTAATCCCCACCATCAATGAAAGGTCTATTTTCATACTTATGAAGGCACACCAAACTATAAAAAGCATTAAACAAAACAAGAGTCAGAGAAAAGTCCGTCAGAGAGCCAGACTATGTTAACTGCTTTCTAACATAACATAACTGCTTGGTAACATATAAAAGAACTGTCTGACACCACAACACATTAGCCGTGTTAACCTATTTACAATGATTCATAACCTTGTATGCAATGCAAAAAGAAAAGACTGATACGGCCAAAACAAATATCACTGGGCCAACGCTAAATCTCAACCTTGTTAGTAACAACAACGCTACACAGATTGTATTTTAAATAACACCCAACCTCGTTTGCAACTCTTCCAAAAAGGCACAAGCAGAATTAATGCATCGATAAGGATTGTAAGGCACTGTTGTTTTCTTTAATGAAAAAAATAAGACTTTAAATGCTCCTTATAGTGCAGAAGTATTTTTCTTGATTTTTTCTCTAACACTGTTTTAAAATGTTTTTATAGTAAAGTTTTAAACAGGAAAATCTGTATTTGGAGAATTTAACATTTTCACATATCCTTAGTACCTGCCGTCTGTTGTGTTTATGTGGTTCTTTTTTTTTCCAATTTCATTTGACCACTCTGACGGAAAGTCCAAAAGGGGGTTACTTGAAACAGATCCAGTGTAATCCTTTATGAAGTTATGAGCTTGAGTCTGCTGCAGTCTGTGGGTTCCTACATGTTTTGTGTAAAGAAAATACCTAGCAACATTTTTCTGTTCAGTGGTACAACATAGGTTCATGTTTGCCTAAAGAACACTAAACTAATTCAGTCACTGTGAGAAAAGCAAGCAGCTAACACTGTTGTCTTGGTAACAGAAAGACGTCACATCTGAAGAGATGAGATTGAAGTAACAGCTTTCTAAGGTTTGAACTGTTGGGATATTTACAGAGTGCTGTTGGAGCACAATGAAACGACCGATCAGTTTCTGCCAGCCATCTTTCAGTGAGGGTCCATTGAAAGGGAAAGGCAGAAAGTCTGAGGGAGGCAATTTGTGCTGGAAGGAGGTGTCACCTAAAAACATGCACGTCTCATTGTGAGGAGATAAGTGGATGAGGAAGCACTTTTGAGAAATATGCTGCACTTTAAAAAAATATTTATATTATTGTGCTATGACATTTTGAAAGAGGATCAATTATATGATTTTCTTCGTCACAAACCAGCATATGCATAAAAAAAAAGAGACAACAAAAATGTCTTTGGGTTTCAGTGACAAAGCTTTTATTCCGTTATTTGTTTGTTTTATGAACACATTCAAACAATGATGTGAGAATTAATTTCAATGCACACTGACAACAGATGGTTTATTCAGAAAGACTCCAGCTGTGGCGGTTTTACTGCTTTTTAAAGGCATTTACATTTTAGAAATAAAATAGAATTAAAATAAATAATAAAAAAATATATAATAAAAATATTAGCTTTAGATTGGAAATCATGTATTAAAAAGTACTTTTTTCACAAACAGTAAAAATGTGGTGGCTGGTTTTTAGAGGCACATGATGTCTATGGAATAATGAAAATTCCATGGAATCATGGTAACAGCAAGAAAAAAAATAGAAGAATAGATAATTGTTTTAGTTCTGTTGGTTTTATTCACAAAGTTTTTATGAAATACATTTCTGAAATAATAGAAATAAGCATGAAATATTGCAAAACAACTTTTAAGAGGTAAAGTGATGTTTTTAAACCACTGATCCATTCCTACATTTTTGCTCAGTCTGATCTCTACGATGTACGCACACACACACACACACACATTTCAAATCAAATCAAATAAAACTTTATTTCTATAGCACTTTTCCTATGAAGCATAACACAAAGTGCTTTACATTAAAATAAAACAGATTAAAAAACAAGCACAACCAAAAAAATGTACCCCCCATCCCACACCCCCAACACACACATGCAATCCACCCAACCCCTTTCACAACTCCCACCCCCTTAACTGATGGAACCCATTGGGAAACAGGCTTAGCAAGGAGAAAGTTGGTTGGTGGACCCATTATAGTTGGGTCCTCTTCCTCCGAGGACAACCACATAGTCAGTGTAATGCAGCATCACAGGCGAGGACCCAGCCCCACCACAGCAAGGTAGCGAGGCAGGTCCCCATCTAGAGCTGCAACAGCTGAACCGTAGCTGACCCAGAGGGAGAGGACCCAGCCGAGGAGGCACTGGATTTAAAAATAATAAAATATAAATCTAAAATTAAAATGGAGCATTTGATGAAAGCACAAAAAAAAGGAATAAAACATGAGAATAAAAACATATTCAAATAAGATATAAATAATCCAGTGTAAAATCATAAAACATGATAAAAATAATAAAAACAAGATTAATTAACATGATAAAAACTAACTAAAAGCTAATTTAAAAAGATAGGTCTTGAGCCTTTTCTTAAAAACCACTATGTTCTCTGCGGTCCTCAGGTCCTCTGGCAGACTGTTTCATAAATGGGGGCCATGGTATTGAAAAGATGCCTCTCCATAGTTTTTGGTTTTCATAGTTGGAATGATCAATAGACCAGTGCCAGAGGATCTCAGGGTCCGCGAGGGTTCATATTTAACTAAAAGATCAGATAAATAAGAAGGCGCAAGACCGTTAAGACATTTAAAACCATTAAAATATCAATGCACACACCCACATGCACACACACCCACATTTGACATTAACATTTTACATTTTACATGACTTGATAAATGGGTTGAAAAAAATGTTTAATATGGCTGCTTCATGGCTGCTTCATGGGAGGTTTTTTGACCTAAACATCTATTTTCTTAACCTGCAGGGGCTGCGTGTTTGCCGGAGACTGTCCCGGTTACTGTTGGGCAAATGCGGGATAACCCCAGTCAGGTTGCCAGGCTGTCACAGAGCCCATCTCTATTTTTTTTCCATTATGTGGCAACGAATGAAGTCCAGAAAGACTGTGGCCGTTGCTCTGCGGTCGGAGTATCAAGGCGTCAAGAACATTTTAGGGCAGGGGACGAGCATAAAATTTGACACGCGTTAAAAAAGAGGCTGCAGATGCCAATTTGACGCCTCATCCGGTGTGAATGCAGCATTATTGATACTGCTTATTAATCCAGTTTCTTATCGGTATTCTTATCGTAACTCTTCTGCATAACTACCTCGGAGACTTCGGCTAAGATGACGGACAGTCCTTACCCTCTGTTTCCTCAAGATGATGCGTGTTTGCAAGACTGAGGAAATCCGGGCATATTATATTATAGAGTCTTGATGACTCCTACTCAGACAGGGGGTTATAATCCATCCATCCATTTTATATAACTCTCACACAGCCCCTCTGCATTTATCCGGACTTGGGACCGGCACAAGGGAGCACTAGATTGTGACCACTTGTGGTTGCATTACACACCCACACACACACGCACACACACACACACACGCACACATATGCATCTTGGCAAATGCACATGTTCACACATGCCTCATCTTTTGTGCTCAGCATAGCAGCATGTGGTGAGCGGTCCCAGAAAACAGCTCCCTGCCAACTGTGTTTCTCATGTTTGTGTTTTTCATTTAACTTCCTACAAGCCGCTGACTGCAGTGCCAACAGGTGACAGGGCACCGCTGATCCAGATGCAGGGAGGAGGACTGATGTAGGAAAGCATAAAAACAGTTCAGGCTGACATTTTCGTAATGTCCATTCATGGATCTTTATAATTTAACTTGAAGGGTTGGTTAATAAAGTCAAATATTACAATAATTTTAAAATGTAAAATCAAGAGGTGTATCTAATGCAGCCATTGGAGTACTATGATCAAGCATTGATTTTAAGTCAATTGATCACATGACCTGGAAGCTATTGAGCTAAAATGCTAATATTGGCATATACTTCAAACATATGGACCCAAACTTATCAGGATTTTCAATTTTCAATTTGCAATTGTTATCTTAAGTGCTTAAAATTTTGAAAAAGGAAATGTTTCATCAGTCTAAGGTAGCAAGCATTGTTCTTCATGTTGCACTTTACAGGGGAGGATGTCTTGAGTAATAAAAGAGGTAAAGACACTGAAAAAGATCAAGCATTTTAGCTAAATAGCTTCCAGGTCATGACATCAATTGACTCAAAATCCATGTTGGATCATATACTCCGCTAGCTACATGAGATACACCTCTTGATTGTACATTTAAAACCTATTAGTATTTTTCTTGAGATGTCAATACATTTGCATTTGTGCTGAATGAGAGTCCACGGAGGGAAGCTTTTTGCTCAGCAGTCGCAGGGGGCAGAGGGGTCCGTTACACGCAGCAGAAACAGGAAGACGTGAACCGAGTATGAGGCAAAATCAGAGAGATACCAGACGCAACAAGAAACTAAATCAACACAAAAGCGTAAAGAGACTTAGTGACGCTGGGGAAAAAAAGCTAAATCTGGAACCTTTTCACTTTTTTGATAAAACAAAGGAAGAGTGTAGAGTCTGCAGGAAAATTATTCCATCTAGAACCACCTCCACAACAAACCTGTACAGACACCTGAGAGAACCTTCTCCAGAACAGAGCAGATCATTACTGACAAAGGTAACCAGATCAGATCCTCAAAGCCTTGGTCTTCCTCTACCACAACCAAAGACTCACCATTGGTGCTTTTGAAATGGATAAAGAGGAAGATCCTGTGGAGGACATGTAGATCTGAGGCTTCATTTGCTTATTCTGTTCTTTTTTTTTTTAAGTTTCTAATTTTTCCCTGCAGGATGTCTTTTTTTCTCTGAAGTATGCATAAATATTTTAATTTAAACTAATGCTAATTAATATATAAAAAAAAAAAAAAAACATTTTTATTATTGTGAGCAGAGAGGACCAAAAATTTATTTTGTGTTTCACAGTTCTATTCATGTTAAATAAAAACAGAACAATGTTGTATATGGTAAATGGTGCAATATTTTCCTAATGCACTTGTCACAATAAAAAAGAGTTAGAATATGAGAATGTGAAGTCTATTTTATAAATTAAAGTGTTTTAAAAAAAATTATATATAACAACATTTTTAAACTTTTCTTGCAACTTTTCACAAAAGCTGCCGCAAAATGAGGCATTTTAGGCCACAACAGTCATAAACATCTGCCACAAAATCCTGACGTTTAATGAATTTGTATATGTAAATATTAGCATTTAGCTCAATAGCTTCCAGGTCATGAGAAAAGAAGGGTTAAAAGCAGACTACAGGCACTTTACAACAAAGATTTTGCCCAAACAATAGACTAATGCATCATCTGAATAAAAATGCACTGTACAACCTGCATTTTTGCTTGACAGATATTACGTTGACGTTAGCCAATTGAAAGCTGAAGGGAGTTGGCCATCATTTAACAATCAATTCTAAGATACAAGTGGAAAAACGAATCAGGTTATCGCCTCACTGTTAATTGTTTGTGTACATGCCTCAAGGCTGCAAATCACAAGAAAACAATCCAATTAAGTTGAGGCCAAATGAAAAACTATTTGTTTGGATTTACACCTTTAAAATGCTGATAATGACTCTGAAATGATTAATGCTTGTAATTTAGTGGCTTTACTGAACAGAATGGCTTAGTGCTCTGCAGAGAATGAGAACTGAGGGACTCAAGGAAAAATAAATTAGTAGCTCTAAATTAGAAATTTCCAAAGAGAGGGAAGAACTGTGCATTCAAGAGCTGAAAGCAATTAACAGAATCAGAGGGCTGGTTCTGTGGCTTCTTGAACTCTAATTAAATGTTCTTATTGCCTGGAAAAAAATCTTTTCTTAGAAGGAGATACATAAGCTGTCTTCGTTTTACAGATCTGTAGCAGTGAATCCATTATCCTCCGAGACGTATGTCTTAAACAAACACTTTTAGGAGTGTAGGACCAAAGGGGATTTTTTTCTTTCCTTTTTTTCAGCTGGTACAATAGTCTATCCTTAGTTTATGTGCAGTTCCTTCCAAAATATCAGTTCCATCTTAATTTTCCTTCATAAAAATGAGTATTGAAATAGTTGCATATGTATGTGCAAAAGCACTTGTCTGTCACGGCTGCAGAAGCTGGCATCCTCTTGGTTTTCCACCCAAATGCATCCTGAAGTCTGTGAAAAGATAAATATTGAGATTTTCATGCTGCAGTTTGAGAAGGCAGAATTGGACTTTACAGCCTGATGGACTCTTACACGATTGAACATTTACATGTGACCCTACAACAAGACACAGCTGTTCTTTTTTTTATTACATTTATACTTGGTGCCTGACATTTCCATCTCACACCACAAAATACAACTTGTGGCATGTTGTAAACCTGCAAACAGCAGCTGTGGTGTGATGGGGAAGAATGACAAAATGAAAACAAGATAAAAAAAATTAATTCATTCATTCACTCATCTTCTATACTGTTTGTCCCTTTCGAAGTCACGGGAGACAAAAAAAAACAGGATTTTGAATTTATTCAGGGATAGTTTGCAGTGCTATCAAAGCAAGCTTGGGATTGGACTTCTTTTTGTTTACATTACAGGTGCATAAAAAGGCAAACATTAGAGAGCACAACAGGAAGAGAAACTGCAAACATTTAACCAACTTCTCACAAACTGAAAGATTTTATACCTTTTTATCAACAAAAACTTGTTTGTTCTTGTGGTTTTAAACAAACACTGCTGTTACCGTTAGTGCTTGATCAATTTTTATTATAGGTATCTGTATCCTTCACATCCCAATTATTGTGTCATTTCTAAAACACTAATGTATTTTAAATAAAAAAAAAATCAGACAAATTAAATAAATGGTAAATGGTGTATACTTATATAGCGCTTTCTACCTTCATTGAAGGCCCAAAGTGCTTTACAGTCATGGTCCCATTCACACACACAAATTCACACACTGATGGTGACTCAGCTGCCGAACACTGGCGCCAACCTTCCATCAGAGGCAATGTGGAGTTCGGTGCCTTGCCCAAGGGCACTTCGACACATGGGCGCGCAAGTGTCTTATTTACATATAATAGTGTAGAAGACTGATTCATTCAAAGCAACCCAAAGGTTTCTGAGAATTGAGTTAAAATTAGGAAGTTGGCCAATCTATCTACAAACAGAGCAGATTCCGGTTCTTGACTTCCTTCTGGCTAATGATTTTCATCCGCCATATTGTCTGTGACCAGATCCCCCTCTTTTTTGCTGCACCAAAGTGAAGTAATTTTTTATGTTGGTTTTTTTAGCATATACAAACAGTTTTGATCGATTAAAGTGAGTTGTTTTTATTGTAATATGATTACAATCAGAAACGTATTATTTTTAATTATTAAATGTTTACTTCGTGACTATGGATACTGACTCAAAACACATTGGCTTCTCCCCTCTCTGGACACATTTGGAAATCTTTAGTCACTCGGACAGGAATGAAACACAAGCAAGAGCATAAAGTGCTACAAAGACCTGCATATGAAAGGTCATTAGCACAGCATTGTCCCCCGTCAAAGGCAGCACAAACCTCCCTCCAAAGATGTTGCCATTTTAATGAGCAACTAGTTTCTAAAGTTTGTCGATTATTGAATCATCCTGCTGAGATATGCTATTGTGTGCGGAAAGGAAGTCCGGCTGACAGCCACCACCTGACTAGTTGGTAGTTGCTGATCATTTTTTGCCTTGAAATGGTGAGTGTCAGATCCTTTTGCTCTCAGCTTTCAGCGGCTGTCCCAGTGCCGCTCAGTTCGGTTGTATCGATGTTTCCCTGACCGTCCTTGTGCAGGGAAATCATTGGGTGAAGAGCCATGCTGGAGGTGTGTGTAATTACCCTGTCAACTGTCACTTAGCTAATTACCTTCTACCTGTTAGACACCAGATTTCAAAATTGCCACAAACTGTGTCCGGTGGCAATGCCACACTGCTGGAGTTGTCAGTCTTTTCCTCTTCTTCCGACAATCCATTTCATAATCTTAACTTTCACATTATTTTATTATCTTTCAGCCATTATTTTGAAAGTCATGTTCACATCGTAGCTTTTTTGTTATGAGTCTGTCCTTGTTTTTTTAAATATGTTTTTTTGATGTTTTTAAAAGCAGCTTTTTATCTGACAAAACTGTATTCCCCATTACCCTTCAGATTAGCCCATCTAAAACATGATTTAACCCTTTCACTCCAGAGATACTAACATCTAACACACGCTTTAAGACTTACCATAACTCTTCAACCATTTAAGGGATCGATGTAAATCAGCTGATTCTGGTGCAGAGAGAAAGCTGCATTGCATTTTGGCTTCACACAAATGTGCAACACTTTACTAACATGAACTTTACTAACGTAAAGGGTATGACATTGAGTGTTGAGTGACGTACAATTTTCCAAAACATAGCAAAGCTTCCTTCTCTCCAACAAAATCAATTGATCAGAGTTGATTGCATAATCACATCACAAGACTGTAAACTCTTGCATATCAGTGCAAGGCAGTTTCCTTGCTTCAAAATCTGATGGAATTACATTAATTTGGTTGACAGTTGAAGAGTTACAGTAGTCGAAAGGATGTAAACACTGGAACTAAACTCCAGTGTTAAAGAGTTAAGCCTTAGACATATGTGGGTTTTTGGCTTGTCCGGGCCCATAGAGGGTTGTAGACAGGAGCATCTGCATCTTAAGAGGAGCACAGGAGTGTCTTAGAGTTCCCTCTTGGTTCCTGTCACCTCCTCAGTGGATATCATAAAAAATGGTACGTACAATTGTTGTGCGTGTGGTAAGTGTATCATGAAGTTTTCATAAGGATAATGGAAGTTGCACTCATTTATGACGTACAGGGATGCTGTCATAATTGAGGTGTGCATACTGATCCCCTACTGACCGAGTCCGAATGCACCATGAAACGGATGTGCATGTAATACGTTAAGTACCATGCCCATAGGATTATACCCAAACTAAGCTTTCATTGTCCTATTTCCTGATTTCTGACAGTAAGGCTGCACACTAGGAGCACACACGTATCACTGTACAGAACTAATGGGTTCCTTGCGCAATGTACAACATCAGTAGGGGTTTAAAAATTAAAACTCATAAAACACTCCTTTGTCTCATCTACTTCACCTTACTTACCCTTCCTTGTGTGTCGATAACCTGTTGCTTGCAACATGCCGGTAGAAAAAAACTTGCATGAACATTTAAGCTCTTTAGGCTCACCAAGCGATCTTCGACCATGCTGATTCATGTGGACGACCTGTATGCCCCATACCGGTTCTCCTATTTTTCACCTGCAGCTCACCTGTCTCCACCCGTAAAAGCCGTTGTGATTAAAGGCTTTAAGTAGGCAAAGTTTTATTTTACTTTCACCTATGGTTGCCCTAAAATAATCTATTATTATAATTTTGCAAAAGTTAAAATTATTCAAAATGTCTTCTTCTATG
Source organism: Adrianichthys oophorus (assembly GCA_036245035.1). Lineage (NCBI taxonomy): Eukaryota > Metazoa > Chordata > Actinopteri > Beloniformes > Adrianichthyidae > Adrianichthys > Adrianichthys oophorus. The sequence continues at coordinate 3,998,983 of BSAI01000138.1, forward strand.
CGATAAGAAAGTTAGTTAAACAAATCATACTCAAGCCTACTAGCCTTTATGTTTATAGGGAAATAACATGAATACCTTGTACTTCATTTCCAACTCTCTAAGTGACAGACCTTTATATTTATGGGCTGACACAGACCTCCTTCATCCTGCAGTGAAGCTCTCACTGTTTAATCATGTAGCTAAGTCAAACTCAAACGACTTTGTTTTAATGGGAGACCTTAACCTTGACTGGCTCACTTCATCATCTGACATCTTAAAATCAGTCTGCAGGTTTCTAAACCTCAGACCACCGATAAAAAATACCCCCTGGGACACAAACGCACACGTGTTTCAATTCATGCATAGGTTAGTGGCTTTGTTTCCTGGTTTGAACAACCACAAACATTTGAATAAGCACACCTTCGTCTTGTGTTTGGGTGTTTAATATTTAACCAGAATCTTTGTGTGGATTCAAGGTGAAAAGACATAAGCACTACAGGCTTTCTTGCTGAAATTGGAAACCTTTTCAAAATGAGGGACAATTGGGTTAGAGTAAGAAAACAAAACAGTAAGGCTTGCTGGCTGCTCATATTTCAATCAAATAATAAATGATTTGCTTTTTTCAAAATAAGGAGAAATAGAAGTATTATTTCATTGGAAAAAAATTGAATCCTTTTCATAGGTTCTGTAACAGTATACAATCTACTTCTGCACAGTAAGTAAAACTTCCTAACCATTTGGAGAAATATGACAGCTACCTGACAGATAAATCAGCAATGCTAAATTATTCAAAATATTTTTATTACACTAGAATTTTTATTTTAAAGTTTAAATTCTGTCACGTTGGAGCCCATTCTTGATAATGGGCCCCAAAAAACTGCTGTAGCATCTGTTTTTTCACTTTTAATCCCATGACTCCTGCTGAGATGTGTTTTTCATTCCTTTTAAATGGTGACTCAGTGGTGACAATACTGTACAGAGAAACCTTCCTGAACCAATCCATTCTTCATCAACTTTAGATACTCCTGTCTTCTTTGAGATCCTCCTCTCTTCCCTCACCTTACCCCACGCTCCTGCTGGTTCATCATCAAACCATCCATCTTGATTTGCTCTCATTCCCTCATTCATAAGGCACTGCCTCATCTCTGTCACTGTCATCTCTGCAACGTTCTGTCTTCATCTCATAAAAGCTCTTTTCCTACTCAGAAAAAAAAAAATGGGGAACATTTCCCATGGCAGGTTGTTCTCTCGAAGGAACAGTCAGATTTACTTCTTTACTGTATTCTATTTTGGGGTAAAATGTATTTATTAAATTAAATTTCCTAATTTGCTTATTTCTCGCCATCTGTCTGATTACATTGGTGCCAGTTTGCAACTTTTTATCTGCTAAAAATGCGCTGTAGAGCTACACTTGGTGGCAGAGGGCGGTGGCGAGCCTGAAGAATGTGACACAGTGGCTATATAATAATAGAATTAGCAGTAGAAATTTAAGTGCAGCAATTTAGTTGCTCTTTCATATGTTTAGCATTATTTTCTAAAAGGAGGATTACATTTTTAAACCCCTAAACTCAAGAATTTGTTTAGAAACGTCACTGGTAGTGATCTCCACTGATACAGAGACTTTTCAAACTGAAGAAAGAAAAGGAAGACTTCTCCAAACAGGATATTAATGTGGTTTTTTTAGGAGAGACCATAGACATAAAACAAGGGATCGACACATGGACTTCATTTATAAGTAAAGTAAATAAATGATACACAATTTTGGTGTTTTTTTTTCTCTTCTACAGTTTGAAAACAGAAGAAAAATGTTGAAATGAAATTTTAAACCACACACTTTAACTACTGTCAATCAAATGGTGAATAAGCTACTTTGTAAAGTTAATTTATTTTTTAAATCTGACTGATGATATTAGTGCTTCACCAGCCTTGAACCTCACCATACGTCACTGCTATGGAGTATTGTCATGTGCACCCTTTTTATATTTATTCACTATATTTACCCCTGTGTTATTGTTTGTACGTGTTTGCAGGTCATTGTGTCTGTGCTATCTTACTCTGGCAACAGTGGCTGAAGCCAATACCCACAACAACAACAAAAATAATCTTATACAAAGTTACTTTTGTGAAAACATTACATTTAAAGAACATTAACGTTAACGCAATACGTTAACGCAATACGTTAACGCATACGATCAATCTAAAGAAATCAATGTGTTAATGTTTATTACGCAAATTAATTACAGGTGGCACAGTGGTTAGCGCTCTTGCCTCACAGCAAGAAGGTTCCTGGTTCAAGTCCTGGCTGTGTGGAGTTTTTATGTTCTCCCCATGCATGCGTGGGTTTTCTCCAGGTACTCCGGCTTCCTCCCACCGTCCAAAAACATGCTTCACAGGTTAATTGGTTACTCTAAATTGTCCCTAGGTGTGAATGTGAGTGTGCATGGGTGTGTGATTGTGGCCCCTGCGATAAAATGGTGACCAGTCCAGGGGTATCCCCTGCCTTCGCCCATGAGCAGCCGGGTTAGGCTCCAGCAAGCCCGTGACCCCGAAAGGGAAAAAGCGGATTGGAAAATGAATTAATGAATGAATGAATGAGAAAAATGCCACAAGAACATGTTAAAATGCCAAAAATACAATTTTCATTGGAGTAGGTCTTGAAATCATCTGTGATGGTCAGTCCTTTCATCATATGCTAATAGAAATGCTGGCATCACTGCCGATGGTTGTGTGCAGCCATGGGGTCAAATGGCAGTGAAGTAACATGTGATGCATGTACAAAAGAAACTTGAAGTAGTGCTTAAAAAAATCATGGGGACATCAAATATATGCAGGAAGTTGTGGTTTTCCTTCATCCCCCCCCCGGGGGGAGGGGCTCATGATTGACTGTTGAGTGAGAGGGAGACATATTAATCAAAAGGCCTGAGCAAAGCTGCACCATAATGCAAATGGGCTTTTAATTGACTACCTGATGACTTTGAATAATGGACCTGGCTTTTCACTTTCATCAATGCGCAGCACAACAATGGGCTGACAGTGTGCCTTCAAATTGTGGGATACATCACATAATGCTGTAATGCATTTTTTGTTCCACTTCTTTGTTTTACAATAACAGAGAAGGCTGGATGTTTATGCTGTATATTAAATGCTGGATGTTAAGTGACCGAAATGTCAGCTTCCTGGATCTGTTTTGGCTGATTCTCCTCTACTTGGGTTTTCATATGTGAGTGTAAAATGAGTTTCTCAGGCAAATGAATGGAGACTGTTCTTTCATTAGGAACCTAAATCCAGGGTTAAATGCTCCCAAAAGTTTTGCTGGTGTTACTCAGAATTGGATTTTGTTTTATTCCATTGTTTAAATAAAACCAGAATATGCTGTAATTCAGCCCACAAGGCCGTGCCAATGCATTCTTATGAGAAATTGCCTAGATTCTAAATATTTTCCCCTGGAGATTTAATTCTTGGTTTATTTCAAAGTACAATACATCTGAATTTCTTCCTTAGTTTTAACAGAATGCTGGGATTGACATCACAATTTGTTAATCTCTCTCAATATATTGCTCAAATATTTGCTATAGATTTCAAAGTAAAAAAAATGAAATTCTAAGTCAGATGAAATTAAAGTGTGACTTTACTGGAGTCCTTCTGAGCTTATGTACCATATTTTTTCCACTTTGGTGTACCGTATTATAAGGCGCACATCTAATGAATAGTCTGTTTTTGAATGTCATATGCGTACCACATTATTGAGACAAGAGTTCGTCATTCAGACTTTATTTCCTGCCTTCAAGGTAGTTTTAGAACTTTTTTGCAACATGCTATATGTTAGCCACTTTAGAAGCGTTAGCTTCTTCTAACCTTGTCTGAAATACGTAAAAAAAAACAGACAAATGTTACTGTGGCTACGCTAACTCCTAACCCTGTTAATAACATGTAAAAAAAACAAAAAACAGTCCATTAGCCATGTTAGCATATTCACAATACCTGTAATCCATCCATCCATCCATGCATCTTCTTTCGCTCATCCGGTATTGGATCACGGGGGCAGCAGTCTAAGCAAAGATGCCCAGACTTCCCTCTCTCCGGCCACTTCCTCCAGTTCCTATGGGGGGACCCCCGAGGCATTCCCAGGCCAGACTTAGTCTCTCCAGCGTCTCCTGGGTCTTCCCCTGAGCCTCCGCCCAGTGGGATATGCCCGAAACACCCTCCCCAGGGAAATATCCGAAGACATCAGGAGGCATCCGAACCAGATGCCCGAGTCACCTCAACTGACCACTCTGAATGTGGAGGAGCAGAGGCTCTACTCCAAGCTCCTCCCAGGTGACCGAGCTGCTCACCCTATCTCTAAGGGAGCGCCCAGCCACCCTACAGAGGGAGCTCATTTCAGCTTCTTGAATTCAGGATATTATATTGGTAATGACCCAGAGCTCATGACCATAAGTGAGTATGGGAGTGTAGACTGACTGGTAAATTGAGAGCTTTGCTTTCTGGCTTAGCTCTCTCTTCACCACAACAGACTGATAAACCGACTGCATAACAGCGGACGCTGCACCAATCCGCCTGTCGATCTCGCGCTCTGATCTTCCCTCACTAGCAAACAAGACCCCAATATACTGAAACTCCTCCACCTGGGGAAGGAGCACTCCACCCACCCAGAGAGGGCAAACCACCTGTAATTCCTAACCTTGCTTACATCACATATAAAACTGATACTGTTAAAACACATGTTACTGAGACTATGCTAACTCTTAACCCTGTTAGTAGCGTGTACACAAACACAGTCTGACATGGCAACATGTTAGCCCTGTTAGCGTTTTCCATAACTAACATCTTTCTTTGCAACACGTAAAAAAAACAACTTAATACCACAAAAAGCATTGTTACTGTGACTATGTTAACTTCCATCCTTGTTAATAACTCTTAAAAAAGGCAGACACTACTATATGTTAACTATGTTACCATATTCACAATAACAACCAACCAAACATTTTGACAAAGTGCTGTGTATCTTTCAAAATCGTTTCATCATCAATATGTACAACTAGAATTTATTCATAAACAAGGTGTATTTTTTTTTTTTAGGGAAGGGTTTTAAATGTGCTTAGTGTGGAAACTATGACAACTCTTTCAGCGTTTATGTTGTTGCTAGTTCTAAAAGAAATCCTCTGATATATGACCATAAACCAATAAGTTAGTTTATTTTTTTTGTACATGTACTAATTGCTTCATTAATATATTTATAGAAGATTTCTTTTTTTTTCTTTTGAAATTAATATACATTTAAATGCAGCAGCTGCCATACTTTACAAGCTGGGCTATGAAAACCTGTTGCAATGTTGTTTTAATGACTGTAAATGTGTTCAGATTAGTCACTTATCATTACCAAGACACTAGTTGAGTTATGAAATGGGATATTCACAGGAAAAGGATTAATCAGCATTCAGAATCATTACATCCAAGCCTTGACAGTCTGCCCTCGGATCAGGCTTCCCAGAAGCTTTATTAACATTCTGAGCAGAGGAAGATTACCTTCTTTTCCACCCACTCATCTCAAGAGGCATGTATGCGTGCATGCCAACACCACAAGTCAACAAACATCTGGTGTACCCTGAGCAGAGGAGGAGGCCTTTCCTCATAGCAGACTGATGTGCTCACTAGGTGTCTCCCCTGTAGAAAGCGCGGTGTAACTGGGCACTGGTGATGCTTTCTGGAGCTACTCTTAATGACAAAGCATCAGGTTGCTAAATGAGCTCTGCTCAGGGACCCTGTGGGGAAACAGATCGGCAAACACTGGATCTCACCAGCTAGAGAGATGGTTCATTGTTATTACCCTGAAATCCACCGGATTAAAACAAGCTCAACAGTGAAAGGGGCCTCAGAGGCACAGCAAACGCTGCAGCCTGCAACTGTGTAGCAATACGTTGGAGCAGCACTTCAGAGGAAATGAGGGGGTTGTGTAAAAGATGAGCATGCTGGAGAGGCAGAAACAATGACCTCAGCTCACAACTCTCCCCCTACTGTCCACCACCTCATTTC
>BSAI01000138.1:4005004-4091469 GCA_036245035.1 Adrianichthys oophorus
ATGACCTCAGCTCACAACTCTCCCCCTACTGTCCACCACCTCATTTCAACACACTTTTGGATCATTTTAAATCTGAACAGTACCTTCAAAAGACCAAAAAGAATGAAAACACCTGTTTTCTGCTGGCTTTTGATTAAGTAATTTAGGGAAGATAAGATCCTTCACGGAAGATATTTTTGCAGCCCTCCAGTGGATGAGGTGCTTTTGAATATAGGGAAAGCAAAACAGAGAGAAAACAAATATTTATTTCATTTAAACTTGAGTCAAAATACTAACCATAAATGACTGAAAGCAGCATTGTTGATGGACTGCAGAACAGCTCAAAAGAAAACAAATATTTGTACTTGAAGGCAGGTCAACTTTTACCTTTATTACTGACTAAGTGACTTATTTCCATACAAGAGTAAAATTATGACACGTTGACAAAAAGTGAGCTGCATGGCAGAATAGTGGTTACCACTCTTGCCTCACAGCGTTAAGGCCTTGGTTTGAATCCCAGCTGGGACCTTTCTATGTGGAGTTTGCATGTTTTCTTTGTGTGTGCGTGGGTTTTCTCCGGGCGCTTCCTCCCACAGTCCAATAGCATGTTTCTTGGGTTAATTGGTATTATTAAATTGCCCCTGCCTTCACCCGCATTAGGTTAGGTTAGGCTGTGGCAGCCACAAGACCCCAGAAAGGATAACACAGGTTCAGAAATGCATGGATGGATGGACAGAAAATTAAGTTTTCTAAACAAAATCGGACATGAAGTAAAAACCCTTATTAACCCTTAAAAGTCTCTGAACTTGGAAATATATAACTTTTGATTATATGCATCTTACATTTTCTTTTTGTATTCTATCACAATAGGAAACTTTAAAACACTGTCTAAAAGAGTTTCTCTGAAATGCAGCAAATCATGTGAATGTAAGACTTCCATTCAGGGAAATAGTTCTGCGTGACGATCAAACCATGCGTGGCAACAGTGCTGTGGCTGCAAAAATCACAGAGGCACATCATACATTGAGATTTTTAGTTGCAGAGTCAGCAAACCTAGTGAGAAGGTGCATTTGCAAGGTAAATAACTACAACTAAGCCAAAACATAAGGTGACTCCCCTTTTGTGATATTAGAAACCACTCACCAGCTGAGTGTGAAGAAAATACGGAACATGAGTTGATGAAAGTTGACACTTGGCTGTCACAACAAACAGGAAGTAAGAAAACATTCTATTGTTGTTGCCTAAAAATGATTGCATTTTAACATAAAATATTATATGAGCTAAAAAGAACTTCAAGTGTTTTATAATTTAAAGTTGAAGATTATTTCAGGTTTGCTGGGGTTCCATTGCAGAAATGAACTGAAACTGTTCATCTTAGGTAAAAAAAACCATAAATTACTTAAATGTAATAAATATTGCAGAATTTTTTTAAGTCCAAAGAACTAAAACAAATAATGAACTTTAAAACAACAAAAAAGAGAATCTCAGTGACTCAACTATTTTAGGAAAGCAGCTTCTAGGGTTTGATGGCTTTACACCAAACTATCAACATAAATCGCAGACAGACAGACCTCCATCCATTAACCACTCCAAAACCTAGTTTTTCTTTCTGAACCACATCTTCCAGCATTCACATGAAACAGGTTATGCTCCATGCTACAGAAACTGCAACAGGACATACATTTAAGTGTTAAAATCATTGTATATCTGAAGCCTTTACATGACATCCACACTTTGAATTTAACTTTATTGATCTCACAGGTGAGAAATATATCCATCATGGCAGCCCAAAGAAAATCACAGATCATTAAATAGCCAAACAAATCAGTAAATGAATATTATTTAATGACCTTGTCATACAGGAGTTGTGCATTCTGATGGCCGTGGAAATAAATGACCTGTGGTCATTTAAGGAACAAAATGGACTTAAGGCTGCTCAAAGATCAAAGCACACCACATCATTTGATTGGTTGGGTGGTGTCCAATCAAAACAACGTGGACAGAATTCGATTGGATGTCGTGACTAATCTTTGGGTGTTGAGGAAAGTGGCGAGGGGGACCTGGTGGCAGACAAGATGGCAGCTCAATCATTAGCCAGAAGGAAGTCAAAAACCAGAACCCCACACCCTCCCACCAGCGCCACACATTTTGGTCTAAAAATAATCTTGTTTTCGATCAGAAAAGGCAAATATTACCGGGGACTCTAGCAGTTCCTTGTTTTTTTTTCTTTTTGAGCTTTGAACCCACAACACCTGAGGTGTCTCTGTCAAAAACTAACAACGCTCTTTGACATAACTCCTTTTCGCCGCTTTTCTGCAGAGAAAACTAATACAAAGTTTTATAAAGCGGCGCAAAGCCGCTTTTCTCCCCGACACAATGAGTGGATTCTTATCGCGTCGTAGAGGGTTGAAGTTAACAGCGGTCAAACGTAAACACTGGCCTGGAGTTTGGCAATTTCCATTTCCGGCAAATGGGTTTCAGCTGCCATCGTGTCTACCACCAGGTCCTCTTGAAAGTAGCACGTCTTTCTTAGTCAAAAGTCCAAGCTAAGTTAAAAGTTACTGCTAGCAAAGTCCAAGTTGAGTTGCAAGTCTTTTTACATTTTGTTAAGTCGAGTCTACAGTCATTAAATTCATGACTTGAGTCCAAGTCATGTCACTCGAGTCCACACCTCTGCTAATCAGTGAGTAATTAAACAGAGCACCGGAACAATGTTTTTAAAATAAAATCAACATGTTCCCTTCAATATATTGGGGAAGGTTCTCATTCATGCAGGTGACATTGTGTTCAAGTTGAGTCATAGCAACTAGACTTAAAGTCTTCCTCCTTAAAACTTGTTGCCGCTCATCCAAGTGGCTTTATCAGCCTGAGTGGTGCAGGATTGAGTCCACATTTGTAGGACACAGAAGACTCCAGTGTGACCACACCCAATGACCCACCCAATTCTCTTCTTTGTTTCTCTTTAATGACCAATCAATTTGCAGGAATGTGGATGTTAGTGTCCCACCTGGAGGATACAAGTGTGGACTGAATCCTGCACCACTCAGACTGATGAAGCCACTCAAATAACCAGTAAAATGTTGAAGAAAAAAAAAATGCAATGGCTCAGCTTCTAGTAAAGATGGACTCATTAACTGGTGCAATGAGCTACCTACTGCATGTGTGGTGAACTGCACCTCTCTTTTTTAAACAAGCTTCAATGTGGAAGTTAAGCAAGTTGAGCCTTGCCAAATGTGTATCCTTTTTTTTAACTGTTACCAGTCCTCCCTGTGAGCTTGTTCAGAATCTTATTTAAAAAAATCATATTCATGATTTGGTGTTTCTCCAGGTCATAATTAACAAACAGGACATTTCTGTTCCTGACTTCAAGCAGGAAATTGAGGATAGAGACACTATATAATAATAGAGGAAGGGGTATTTGAAGGTGGTTCATTAGATGCTGATCCATTTCCCCTCAGAGGCCCTTGGCTAAAGCTGGAGGGAGTAAGCTTCATGCGTGGGATGGAATTAGACAGGATTTGCTGCAGGCTTTGGTTTCTTTGGACCGGATCGCACTCGTCACACAATCAAGACAGACGGGTCCATCACTAACTCTAAGATAATGCACGCATGATTGGATGAAAAATGCTTCTAGCCAGATTGATTTACATTTCTTAGAAAGAAAAGGGCAACGTGGTCCACTTCAGTCCCTCTGTTTCATATTTGAAACTCTAAATCTGGGGTGTCCAAACTTTTTGCAAGGATTTAGTTAGGTGAAATTTTGGAATGGCATCATTTTCACTTCTTCACAGGGAAGTTTCTATACTGAATCACTACAAGAACAGGGAGATACAAAAAAAAGCTTTTTGTTTACAAAATGCTCTTTTCTTGTGTTCCTATTATTTCATAAGAAGAGGTGCTTCTAGGTTTCAGGATAGTGCAGGAGGCTTGATGCAGATTGTTAAGGTTGTTTTCAACTTGACACTTCAGAGAGCAAAAATGAGAGGTTGTGAAATGTCACCAGCTCCAGGAAAAGCTGTGACAGTCAATTTATTGACATTAACCTGATATAACATGACGGTATACGCTTCAATCCGGTGTTGTACAGCAGACAGGCAGCCTTCCTGCATCCACATTCTGCCATCAGTGCTGCTCTTTCATTGTGCAGGGAGACATTGTGTGCCAGAGGCGCTGAAACTCGGCCGGCTTCTCCTCTTCTGTCACGCTTCATGCTTCCCGCTGCGCTGCAGCTCAGACACCTTTTTTACAATCAGAATGTGCTCTTTTCCATCACTAATTCTCCTCCACACTGCTCTTTGCTCTGAAACCATCTGAACACATCCCATCCCGCCCCTACCATGTAAGCACTTTTTTTCTCTTTCCATTTCTCCTCAAACGTCACATTAACGTTTCAATGCCTGTTGCAGCGAAAAACCTGGGAGTAATATACTGAGCTCGGAGATGGTGGCGAAACAAAAGCAGCACTCACTCCAACACGCCATTTCATTTCAGCTCTTTTCTTCTGTGCAGCTGAAAACATAGAAGGAAATAAAAATTTCATTGCAGGCTTTTATCGTCACAATTTCCTAATCCTCTCCACCGGTGCCCCCCTCCCCACAGCTCAATGACACGTTTATCGACCTGTTTGTGTTTTTACCTTTTTTTCACTAGGATCTTTTCTAATAATATGCTTCATGCTAGCTTCTCTTCAGTAACTTGTGAATATATTTCTTTGGTTATTTTTTGACCAATTAGATTGTTTCCTCTTCACAGCATTTGCATACAAACCTACATGCACGTCTAGACCAGCAGAGACAGGAACAGCAAGGCAATTTCAATGTCTGTGTACCTGGCCCGACCCTCTTTGTGGAAAGCAGATTGCCTTTAAAAGTGTATTTTGGGGGCAAATCCAAGGTCACGTTACATGCTAAGGCAGATATGCTGTTTCCTCTGATCGGTGCCACGAAGGTGAGAGCCCTCTGCGGGCTTCCTGAGCAAATATCAGCTTTTTAACTAATTTTGTTTGGGCTGTGTTGCTTCCAAGAGCTACAGCCGGAGTGTCAACAACATCAGTCAGATACAAACAGGCAGTCATCTTTGCTGTGCGTCTACAGACACAGAAGATGGTTTATTTTTGAGGTCATGTTATTGTTTCCAGCTGGAACACTGCAGTCTTTGTGTTCAACTTGAGGTAAATAGATTCTACTTGTGATGACAACAAAGTAGTGAAGAGCAGATCAATGTTTATAGACCACTTGTGTTTATATTATTGATAAACTGTTAAATATATGACAACATGCAGTATTACTATTTTTTTTAAAGACAACTAGTTTTTGCAGTAGTCTAGAAAAGGTAGCTTTTTTATGTTATCTTTCATACAAAGAGGCAAATCAAAGAGGAACTGTATGGTGGCCCTAAAGTGCAACAGTGCTAACAGTTCAATCAATGCAAAAAGATATTAAAGATCACAACAACGATTAAGCAGCAAAGCAAATCATAAAAAAATGCTGATGTTTTTTGCACACATTTACTTGCCTATAAGCACAAAAACGGATGGAAATGTATGTTGGCCACATGTAATACATACAGCCAAAATGCACATTGCTGCATTGCATGTATTTCAACACTAACCCTAACCTCCCCACTAATTATGTGCAAATAGTCAATTACAATAAAAACAACACAACATTTTAGATATCAAAAAAATATAAAAAAATTAAGACAAAACACTTTTTAATAACTATACATTATAGCGAGTTAACAAGTCAGTATTAAATTGTTATAGAGTTATAAATGACAGAGAAGAACTCCCATCATTCTATACACTCTTATTCCAGTTCTCAAAGTTCCAGTTCTTTGAGAACTGGAAGACTTCGAAAAGTGTTTACAAGCTGTGATACTTGCCAAGGGAGGCAGTACAAGGTACTAACTCTGCCGGGTGCCCAAAAGTTTGCAACTTTTTGTTTTCTGTTATTTTGAAAGGGTAAATGATGGAAATACAACGTTTTTATTTATTTTTTTACATATTAAAATGATGTCTCATCTGTAAACTGATGCCTTTAGAAGGTTTTTCAACCTTTCCTTGGGTTCTTTATGCACAATAATACAACATTTTGCCTGTAGTTCCCAAACTTTCTATCCCCACGGTATAGTCTGTTATGTCCCTGACACAGAGAAGAGGGAAAAAAGAGGTAACATCAAGGAATTATGAAAACTGGGAGAATTAAAACGACCACACGGCTGTTTATTAGGGTGCCTGGTGGAAGAAATCACAAAATAAAGACAAAATAAACTAAGATTTTAACATCTCAGTGGTCTTGCTCACTACTCTAGCCAACCGCCTGGTGGACAGTGGCGCTTGCTCGTGAGCTCCACTGCCCAGGGCCAGCAGAGCTAGCTTGCTCAGCTGTCCACCGGAGTGCCCACAAAAGCCAATGTGGGCAAACACAGCTGGGGCCACCATGGAACCTGTGGACTAGCCCATTAATTCAGCCCACAGGTAAACCATACGGGGCCCACATTGAAATGTTTACTGGGTAAACACAAAAAGACTGGAACAAAAAAAAAAAATCGTGACTTACTGTTAGAAATAAGTAACAAAACAACACACAGCAGACCAGGGGTTGTAACCATTGACTGTACATGAGAACTGGACAGAGTGAGTGTGATGTCACCCATAGAAAATGCCTTACTTCCAACTCTAGGGAAATTAAGCCAATTCAGTCATCATTTTTGCACAATATGGATGCCCCCGTTTGGAGCCAGAAGAGGTAAGTCAGCAGTGATTGGTCTGAGTCAGTCTGAGTCCAGTTCTCTTTTACAGCCGATATTTACAATGGGGTTGAGGCAATTTGACCTTCTGACATAGAGCTTCAGGTCAATTTTTACATTCTTTCAACTACCAAAAATCTTCAGCCCTTGATGACAATAAATCAGCTGACTCTGTTGTGGTGAAAAAAGCAGCTTTAACGATTGTATAATGGGGCAAAGCCAATATGAAAAGCTGCTTTTCCCCGCATCAAAACCAGTTGATTTGCACTGATCGCATTAACGGCTGAAGAGTTACGGTGTGTCAAAGAACGTGTTCCACTTAGGTGTCGCAAACAAAGTTTCAGATGTTAAAGGGTTAAGGATAATTTTCTGTCAAACTGCAAAGGAGTTCAGTCATTGAATAAAGATCTTCCAGCTTTCCTCTACAGAAGAGATGTTGCTCAAATCAAACTTGAAGGTAGCCTGTAATTCAGGATGATAGATAGTTTCTGCAATCACTTGACAAGTATGTTTTTTAAAGCATCTGCCCTCAGCTCAACAATTTCCAAGCACCCCAGATGGTTCTGTTTAAAAAACCATCTGGCTTGTCCAGTTAGAGCTCGGTCCTTCCATTGACCAGTAAAATTATTCAGGTAAATGTAATTATGTTTGACCAGATCCCGCGTTTATCCCATTCATGAACAACTGCACCTCAGGTCACCGGAAAGCCCCTCCAGCGCAGTCTCTGGTGTGAGACAGCAGATGGCAAACGTGAAGGTTGTTGCTCCTCTGCTACACCTGCATGCATTATTCAGAGGCCATTAATCACCCAAGAGTCCCTGCGCAACCACATAAAATGCTCACCGGCTGATTTGTTTATGCCTTTTTTGTGCCTCCAAAATATGGGACGGGGTTCAGTACATGTACAATTAGTGACCCATATTTAACAGAGTGTGAATATCCTTGAATTATTTAACAGCCGTGATTTTATTGCACTGCTCTGTTAAATATGCTAAGCATTGTCTTGGAGGGGAAAGTATTGCGGTGAAACACCCGTAGTCAGTCCAAACAGAGTCCACCTCATAATGCTACGCAATACTTTTATTCCATTGATCTAAACGTCAGACCTTTATAGGTGGCCACAAACATGCAGGGCGTGCATTTGTAATTGATATTTGTCAAATTTAGAGAATGGATGAACAAAGTATATTTTTTAATATTCAAATAATTTCTGTGAATGATGAAGATCTTAGAATTATGTATGAATACCAGGAGTGATAAAAATCTATTGATGCAACATAAAAGATGCATCTTTCCGTTCACTGGGATCTTCCCCTTCCATACAAAGATACTGAAATGAAGAAAACTGCTAAAGCTGGCGAGCTGAAGACGAGACATAGTTACAGTTGCTCCAAAATTACAAAACGTTTATGTTTGGAATCTTGCTGGTTTGGTGTCTTCCATAGATTGATCAATCATGTATTTGCCTGTAACTTCCATGTTCAAACTAATAGTTTAATTGCTGATACATATTATGACTTGTCTAGTTCTTTTGCATCTTTTTTTTCAACCTTAGTTAAAGTCCTTCATGCTGTCTGCCTTTTCACCCACTCTGAGATCAAAAGGTTCAGCTCCGTCAGGAAAACTGGTTTTGATCACGTTTTCTATAAATATGAATTAATAAAACTTAAGCTGTGTTTTATTTGTAAAAAAAAAAAAAAACAACTTGAAATTCTAGAAAGTTGGTTAGCCATTTTAGAGCTAAAAATGTGAGTGTGCTTTTAGTAAGAAAGATTATTAATAGAGTATTGATAATTGAGCAGGCATTGGACTTTTTCACTTGAACTCAACTATTTGTGAAGTTTTTTGTTTTTTTTTAATCAAGTGTTCCCAATGCCAACTTTAACATTTCTGAAGTTAATTTAGTAGTACGTTCTGTCAGTTGTAGTTGGAATATTGTTGTCAACTATCATTCTCTTTTTCTTTTCGCTTGTAGTAATTTTTTCTGCATGTTCCAGCCTTTGTATTCAAGTCAAGTTTACATCAAGTTCTTGCCATTTCAATCTTGTTTCTACCGTTGTCAAAGATTCTGCTACATTCATACCGCATGACACCTGGCACCTCTTTAGACGCTCATTCTCACCGCCTCCTGGACAAAGCAAGGGCACATAAACTTGCCACTCCACTTACCCTGACTCTGATAAGTTGGTAACCTCAGCTTCCCAGTGCTGCCTGCCGGCAGCCGTCATATCGATCCGCATATTTGTCCTCATGATCTCCAGTAAGACTGATCTGTCTTCAACTGAACCCCTTGAACTCGCTGGATATACTTACCTAACCTCCTCTGTCCTCAGTCACAGGGAGATTTGTGGGCTTCCCCTCTGCTGCTGCAGTGTGCCCTCATCCGAACTGTTTAATTTATTGCTACTGACTTAGAGTCTAATTTGGTTGTCCGTCCTCTGTTTCACAAAAATTTTGGACTTCATCTACCTGTTCTATCTTTTTCTTTTGGCTATACTTCAGTTATTAAGCTAAAGTGAAAGCTACTTGAAAGCTATTTAAAAATAATTCAACCTTTCAGAATCATTTTAATGCTTGTTTCATCATTTTTAGCTGTCTGAATTTTTACACTGATTGATTTTTTCCTAGTTTAAAGTTGCTTCAATGTGCACACCACACTTTTTGCTTTACAATCAGTTGAAATTTGGTAACCAGCACTGATTTTCTCCACAGTGAGCAGAACATTTTTGAAAGCACTTCTTCACAGTGTGCTGACCTATGTCTTCCATTTTTTTGTCTTGTTTTAGTGTGTGAACAATTTTTAGAGAAGAAGGAATTAAATACATAGAAATGTATCTGTGTTGCAGTTCATTTAACACAAAACAAGTGGTTCAAAGAGCTTAAGGTGTCGGATATGTCAGGTGAGTAATGTGTCAGGGGAAGTTGGTCATCACTAAAGTCATTTTTGGTCTCTCATATCTTAAAATTTAAACAGTTGGACACCCTGCAGCCTCTAAAATCCTTTAGAAATCAGCTAGTTAATTTTTTTTCATGACTATGTTTAAACCACACATATTGCTCAGAACAGTGGCATCATTAGACATCCATGGACATTCATGGGATGATCAGGAACATCCATGTGAGTTCCAGGGACATGACACGGAGTTATCTTATCTTACTTTGACCAGAAGACTGCGGGTTTGGTTCCCACTTTACATCCCCATGTGTATTTAAGTGACTTTGAGCAAGACACTAAAAAGAATATTACTCATCTGGTTAGCACCTGGAACTGGGACTGTAAAACATAATTAAATGTCATTTACCATACACACATACACTATTAAATGTGCATTTAATTAGTAGATATGGCTTTAATTTTTAGAATTTTCTGTTTCTCAGGCACCTGTTCCATCTTTAATCCATTTAACTTCTTTTTTTAAGGTGCTGGTAATATACTCTGGATAGGGATATCTTATTACAGTACTGCTGTGGGTTTCAAATCAATACTCCATCAACTTCATAAATCTCTTGGCACTTCTGAGATATTGTGTAAAGAGCAGCACTAATTACTGCTGTCTCTGGCATTAAACACGGTTTGTTCCAATTACCACCAAAATGAATTGTGGATGATCCAATCAATGGCTCTCAGTGGATTTCTGCGGCTTTGATAAAAAGGCAGAGATGAAGGGCTGGAAGTTTTTCTCTGGCTCATCTGTCATGCAGGAGGACAAAGGTCTGATCCGCTGTCCGACTCTTCACGCAGACACGTTTAGATGGCAAATGAGATATGCTGGCCTTTTGAATGTATTGTTCCTAAATTATGCCACCGTGAAGTTGTCCGTTTACCATGTTTATGAAAACATCTCTTCTGCTGGCACAAGAGCTATAAAAGTAACTTCAATTTAACTTCATAGCAGCAATTTTCTCAATCATCAACATAATAATGAATCAAACAAGCATTTTTTTTTCCTATGACACAAAAAGCTTTCCAGAGATTCCATTCAATTTTATTTATATAGTCCAATATCACAACCATAGCCGTCTCAATGGGCTTCACACTGGTATTTATACAAAGATCATAAAGTCAGTCATAAAAAATATAAACAATAGCTGGTTGATACTGTTAAAGACGGATTAGCTTATCATATCTACAACTACATGTTTGAATAGCAACTATATGTTTAAACAACAACTATATATTTAAATAACAACTACATGTTTAAGCAACAACTGCATGTTTAAGTAACAACTATATGTTCAAATAACAGCTATATGTTTAAATGACAGCTACATGTTTAAAAAACAATACATGTTTCAATAGTCTAGAAATAACAAATGCATGGACTAGCTTATCAGCATCACTTCTCGATAATATATTTCTGATCCTAGAAATATTGCGCTTGTGAAAAAAATTCAGTCTTACAAGCCTGTGATATGTGAGCCTTAAATTATAAATCCTGGTCAAATAAAACCTCTAGGTTTCTAACTGTGGAATTGAAGGCTATATTTACGCCATAAAGGGAGAGTTTGCCCTCTCTGGGTGGGTGGGGGGCTCTTTCCCCAAGTGGAGGAGTTTAGGTATCTTGGGGTCTTGTTTACGAGTGAGGGAAGATAGGAAAGTCAGATCTACAGGCGGATTGATGCGGCGTCCACCGTTATGCGGTCAATGTACCGGTCTGTTGTGGTAAAGAGAGAGCTAAGCCAGAAAGCAAATCTACCAATTTATCGGTCTACGGTCCAATACTCACCTATGGTCAAGAGCTCTGGGTTATGACCGAAAGAATGAGGTCCCGTATACAAGCGGCCGAAATGAGTTTCCTCCGAAGAGGCGGCTGGGTGCTCCCTTAGAGAAAGGGTGAGAAGCTCGGTCATCTGGGAGGATCTTGAAGTAGAGCCGTTGCCCCTTCACATTGAGAGGTGCCAGTTGAGGTGTCTCGGGCATCTGGTTCACGTGCCTTCTGGACGCCCTCCCTGGGGAGGTGTTTCGGGCATGTCCCACTGGGCCGAGGCCCTGGGAACGTCTTGGAGTTCCCCAAGAGGAGCTGGAAGAAGTGGCCGGGGAGAGGGAAGTCTAGGCATCTTTACTTAGACTGCTGCCCCCGTGACCCGGTCCCGGATGAGCGGAAGAAGATGGATGGTTGAACAACTGCATATGTAAAAGACTGTGACACATAACCTGTTTCTGAAGAGGTATTTATAATGGTTAACATGGATTCATTAAATAGGGGGAAGGTTTCTTTAAAAAGCTGTGTGGGGATTGGGTCTAAGAGACAAGTTGAGATTTTGGAGAAAGTAATAATTGATGTTAATTCCACTTGATCTACAGCAGTGTAGCAGTTTAATGTTAAAGAGTTTACTATGGATGCCTTCATTTCTACCACTTCAGCCTGCTGGGCTGATAGTAGGGATAACTTTGTTCAATGCATGTATAATATTTGAGATTTTACTATAAAAATGTAAGGAAATCATCAGAGCTGAGAGTAGCAGGAATATTTGGTTCTACTAAACTGTGACTGCTGGTCAGTCTGGCTATAGTACTAAAAATAAATCTGAGATGATGTCCATTCTCTGATATTAACGTTAAATAGGATTTGGGTTCTGGCTTTACACAGATATTTATTCATAATATATTTATATATAATTATATTTATAACTTACACAATTATATAATGTATTTCCAGTTATTCAGAGACTGCTATGAGCTGGAGCGGTGCCATTTTCTTTCTAGTTTATGGGTTGCTTGTGTAAGGGAACGTGTTTCAGGATTAAACCATGGTGCTACTCGGTTTTGTCTTTTAAGCATAGGTTTCAAATGGGGCAACAGCATCACGTGTTCTCCTGAGGGCCTGCATGGCATCACAGACAAACTGATCATTTTTACTGGGACTGAAACTATGGGAGCTGGTCTCAGGGTAAGTGCTCAGCATGTGATAAAGTAATGGTTAAACTGTGAGTTTAGAACTCAGACACAGAACGCTCAGATAATGTTCTTCTAAGCTGTTTTTTTTATTTATTAGAGCAGTAACATTTTCGAGATCAAACTGAAAGGTACTTAGAAAATGATCTATCATTTATATTATTTATTAATATTTTGCCTGATGGTGCTGTTCAAGAAAACCCTTTTAATAAACTTTTACTTCTGCTTGGACATGAGCCCACATGGCACTGTGGTACAGCCGCACAGATTGCTGAGGTGAAAATAACTACACTAGCAGCTGTTGAATAAAATCTCACAGTCTTAAATGAACATTAGCGTTAGAGAATTTCACTTTTTGGCTTATTTACTCAGCTTTACAGTAAACGATAAAGCTACATCTTAGCTCAAAGAGCAGTTTTCTCAGTCCACAGGATAACTTATTGTTTTTAGAATATCTAGAACTAGAGTGTGTGTGTTTCGCTATTTGGCTCTTGTTTTGTCCGTATTTTTTCAAACATTCTTTACTAAATGTGCTGTAATTTACTGCTGTGAATTTTGCAAGACAACTTAGCATGTTTCTCATTTGTTGTTGTCAGTTCCATTTCCTGTTATACTGTGTATAATGATTTCACTATTTTATGCTTTATAGATTTACTCAGACCTCTAAATTAACTTTTTTCTGGTTACTAGCCGAGGTGGCCAGTGACATCCAAAGTCTACCGGCCAAATATGGACTCTACCAGCCAAACATTTCTCTGGAAATAAAAATAAAAAAAAAAAGTGTATTCCAAAGTAAAAAAGTTATTCTCTTTAATTTTAAAATTTGAAAAATGTATTATTCTCCCAAATAAAACTAATAATAATTGAAAGTGTAGTCTTATGTCAGGTTTTTTAACATTACAGAAATGAAATGTTATTTTAATAAAAGATACTTCTGATCTGTGAAGTTTTTCAAGAACATATACCTTTTTTTTTAAAGCATCGACTTGATCTACAAACATTACACAGCAAAACTTGGAGGAAGTTTTAAATATTGACCAATATTTACTGTTTATTCTTTTTTTTTGTAAACCAATCTCGACAACAATATTGGGTACAGTAAAGTCCATTGGTGACCTGCTGGGTGCTCACATTGTGGGTGTGATCAACTTTGTCGCTTACAATCTAATTTTTTAAAGATTTTTAAGAATTTTATGAAGTGTTTTGCATTCATTTAAAAAAGACCACATTTTTACTGTATGCTATATGCTTCCATAGAGAATAAAACTACTGATAAACAATAAAACAATCACTTGAAATGTTTTTAAGGTCATGCAGAGAAAAACATGCATATATTGAAAAATGTTCAATGTTTTGCCTTATTGTGTGTGTTCATACAGATCAGTGTGTTGTAGTTGTGACTCAAGACATTTCAAAGAGTAAGAATGACATGGAGCAAAAAAGTGAGTGTGTGTTTGTGCTGCCTGAGGTCAGTCAGTGTGAGCAAATGGTAGAAATGACCAGCGCACTTTAATGCAGAAAAAAAAAAAAAAACATTTTTTAAATTTGAAAAAAAAGTGTGTTTTTAAATTAAAAGAATACTGATAATATAAGTATAAAGCTTAAACTGTTGCCAAATAAAACAAAATGCATATTTGTAACAGCTGCTGTTTTTTTTGTTTATTTTCAATGTTCTGTTTGGATAGTTTTTATGTTTTTCTTCCTCTTCACTTTCAGTTTTGTATTATTTTTTATTCATGTATTTGTCCTGTCCAGCAGCCGAGCAAACAGATAAAAGCTGAAGGCCTCTCTTGTTGGACAGATTTTATGTTTACAACAGGGGGTTATGAGTCTTCTCAAAATATACACATGAAATGTATATTTTAAACCCCCAGCACTCATATGGTTGTGACTAAGGCTCACGTTAACAATTATTCTAAATACTTTAATAATACAGAGTATTAATAGTATGTGTTCTTGTAAAAGGTAGCAAGTAGATCCATAGAAAAGCATGTCATGTTTAAGATACTTTTGTTTTATTTTGAACTATGATGGACCAATAGCTGAATCATTAGTGGAGGAAGTATTAGACATATCTGAAAAGTAAACTTTTTTTTTTATTTAAGTAAAAGTAAAAAAGCAAAGTACAGATTCATTTACTAGTCAAATCTACAAAAAGTAATTACCAAGACCAATACCAAGACACTGGCAGAATCTTTAATGGTACACCAATACTGCAGAGTAAGGATGTGATCGTATTCATGATTATGCATGAAAACTGCTGCACTTTATGGATTTTGTATTTAAGTCAGTAATTACTGGCTCAAGTTTACGTTTATTATATTCAAAAGTTGATTGTTTTATAACAGCATTTTCAGTGAAGTCCTTGGTTTTGCTTGACTTCTTTTCTTTAATATTGATATCCTCTCATCATGAAAACAGCCTTCTTTTGGGTGTTTACAGTGATCTTAATTTTACATTCTATTGCATTATTTTAATTAAAAATGGTTAAATCACCTTTTTTTTAACTTACTTTTACTTTACTTGAATCTTCTAAAAAATACCTAATCTCTTTCGGGTTCACTGGGTTGCTGGAGCCTATCCCAGCCACTCTTGGTCAAAGGCAGGGTGGACCCTGGACATATCGTCAGACTATTGCAAAGCAAGATACACACACTCATTTTACACCTACATGACAACTTAGTGACATAATTAAAACTATAAAGCATGACTTTAGACTGGGGGAGGAAGCCAGGAAAAAACCTACAAATGTAGGAGGGGACCATTCAACTCCACTCACACACAGAATGCTCCAAGCTAGGAATTGAACCAGGGCCTTCTAGCTGTGAGGCAGGAGCATCATCAACTTTGCCACCGTGTGGCCCAAATCTACTGTATATAAAGCTTCATTAGCAGCTTCCTTGTGATATTACAGAGTTAGTTGCAACATTATATGCAGAACGTGCCCTCCTAAACCGAATTGAATGCATATCTCTGTGGTGCAACAGACTGTTTGATGATGATTTGGCAGCCCTGTAGGTATATTCCTTCTTTTAGTAGTGGTATTGAAATGTTGTCACAAAAACATTTGATGGCTTTTCCTTAAGGGCTTGCTGCTTTGTGATGATGGGTGAAGCATTCTGATTTATTCACTTCTGTGGAGGCACAGCAACAATTTGACTTGGCTGCCTTTAACCCCGAGAATGCTTAAGGTACATCACCACAAAGTGATGTATTTCACCGTAAAGACTGTTGATCTAATTTGACAAAGTTTTAGTTTTTCATACTTGGTCCTGGACCATGGTTTTGCAAAGCAGTTTATCTTGTTCTGTTTCATGTTTTGTTATGTTATTAACTTAACTTTAAGATTGAAATGCTTTTAAACACTTTGAAATAAAGAAAACAATCTCTCTCTCTATATATATATATATATATATTCATTAGATATTGATATGTTGGATGATTTGGTAATATTTTCAAAATCAGCCTACAATGTTAGTTAAAAAAAAAAAAATCAATTGGTGTTTAGAAAAAAAAAAACTTATTTAAACACTCATATTTACCATTGTTTAGCTGAATTTCATGAATGAATCAACAACTTTTGCTTTTTTTAAATACAGCAGTCATTAAAAAATGAATGAAAATGAATGAGTTATTCAAACCATAAATTTCTGAAGATTAGTAAACCTTTTCCCACCAAAAGTGTTTTTGAGTTTTTACCGAGGGAGGTATTTTGAAATGAGAAAAGCCCTTCTACTGCCTCTAGTGGAATGATGATAAACTACAGGGCAGAAGACATGGACCAACATATAACCAATGGGTTTTAAGAAAAAGTTTGAACATTGGCAATTAGATAGGAGTCTCAGAAATGTAAGTATTAAATATGAAACAAATGGTCATTAAGTTAAGAGAGTTTTCTTTATCCTTACCCACTTTTGGGCTTTATTAATTTACATTTTTTTAGCCTAAATGACTTTCTTGTTGTGATTTTTGGCTCAGTCAAGTACTCATTTTGCCAATTACAATGCTAAGTATACCTATCTAAATGTAGTTATGTGCTGTTTTGTCCTTAAAATTAAATTAATTCCTTTCAATGTTCTGGGGATGGGAATGCTTTAAATGTTAATGAAATACCTGCAGACTAATCCAAAAAAAAGAAATTCACATTACAACTAAGTAGATTTTTCTGGTCTAGATACAAAAAAAAAAAAAAAAAAATCCATGGTTTCCCCTAAACTTAGGTATGCGGGAACAATCAGAGTGGCTTTTTAAGTGCTTCTGTGTTCAAGTAAAGAAAGCAGTAGTCAGACTGCTTATTCTGTCACAGAAATTAATGTGAAAAGTCAGTCAGTGGGTTAAGTCACAGGGACAGACAGGGATGAAGAGATCAGGGTGAGAAAAACTGGATGGACCAGTTGTCCAGATGGACTGACAGTTTTCAGTACAAGTTAAATGCATGGCATGATACCATACAGAACCACCTAACTGAAGCCAACTGTGCTAGAGCTCAGCAAGCTGTCGACGGATGTCACTATTCTGGGAAATGGGTCAAACATACACAAGCATGATCGACACGCTCATCAACAAGCATGATCTCATAGTGTGTGGTTTTCCATAGTGTTCATGTTATAGAATGTACTTTTGCAAGATTAAAATAATGTATTATTATAATCAGAATTTTTTTACTTTAAGTAAAAATTGATTGCGCTTTTGACTCCTCCCTAATACTTTTCTGCATCCAGCTGCAGGTACACCACATCTGCTCAGATTACAATAAACCCCTTAGAAACAGATCCTCCAATTAGAGCAGGGTTCAAACACACTGATAACTGATGCATACAGAGAACATCCCATGGAGCAGTGTTGGCCTGTGTGAGAACAAAAAAAATATAGATGCATCCAATAAGATATGTAGCCTTTAGTTTCTATGCTAGCTTGTTGCAAATGCAAAATTGGACGCCATTTTGGAAAGGGCCAGATGCCTGCTTACTGCTGTGCTACAATTGCACAAACAGACCTGGAATAACAAGGATGTGACTTTTCACAAGTAAAATATAACTGTCAGCTAATAAAGGAGAACTTTTTGAATACATTTTCCAACTTGACTTTGCTGCACCGAAGCCATGGACTGAAGTGCTCACTGTGCCCTCCTTCTTGTTGCCAGGAGGGACGGGGCCCCCTACACCTATCGCAACTATCAACCATGGCGCTGTGGTGTTTGGATTTATGTGCAACTGGTTTATTAGCGAGATAAGACAGACAAGGGCAAGGCAGGGCAAAGTAAGAAACCAGGAGTCAAAATACACAAAGAGAGGCAGGACGGAATCAAGACAGGCAAGGGTATTTTTCTCTTTAAAATCGGACCAAAATTAAGTATTTTCTGGTCTTGTTACTGCATCTGCTAAGCCATGTCTCATTGTTTACTGCCCTTTCCAATATGGTGTAGCTCTTTACATATTTTGAAAAAATGGTAACAGGCTAGCGTAGCATTCCTATCCTATATAACTCATTGGTTGTATCTCCATGGTGGTGCTCTGTGTCTGTTGTTTAGGAGAGACATTGGTTCAGTACAGGATGCTGATGGTAAACTAACTCTGTTAACTAAATGTTTGAACATGGTATTTTATTGAATATTATTAGCCTTTAAACTTTTTTTTATCTTGTTGAACTTATTTTCTTCTAAATAAAAAGTGAGGTTGCAACATTCAACTTGATAATGTCCAAAGAGGATCTATTTTCGTGGTTTCATGGTTTGTTTCTATTTGTTAAATGGTGGGTTTGTTAAGGTTTTGATGTCTTTATTTATTGTTTATTGGGCAATTTATTTATACTGTTTACTCAATGAATTTTTTAGAGCACAATTTCTTTTAGTTCAGCAGTTTCTCATTTTTGAAAAATATTTTTGTCAAAAAATTTACTCCTGGATTATCCTGTTGTTGTAAGCTACTGGTTGCAACAGCTCTCGCTTTTTTTTTTCTCATTTTTTTCTTTGCTTTTATCGGCTAAAAACCCTCTTTATTTTTTGTGAAGCTCAGTTCTCTGAAAAACTAGTTGTTTTCTTCCACTTTGAATTTTTAAATAACTTTTTTTTAGTCACAATGTTTACTGGAGTTTGTGTGCATATTGTTTGCCCTAGGGAACAGCTGTTTGTGCTCTGGAGCACTGTTGTGTTATCTGAAATAGACATATGATACCAGTAGACACACTGAGACCACTGGGTGAGCATTTCTGAAAGTGTCTGAGGTGCTTTAGATTGGGCATTCTCTCAATGACCATGGGGAACACAAGCTCCATCTCCAACAATAAAATAGACAAGCTTGCTATACTCTAACTGGACTTCAGACAGAGCAGTGAAGAGCAGTGTCTGTGTTTACACAGACCCAACAGAACAATTAGTGTACCTAATTGGAATTGAGATGTAATTCAAACACGTGAATGGTAAGAGCATGAATATGGCACACATAGTGGATGGTAATAATAACAGTAATAGAGAATCTGCAATTTTAGCATGTCAATATAAATATATTAATAATCTAATCTAAGGCAGAGTAAACCCTCTAAAATGGGGACTAGGCCGCCATGGCCTGGTTTATCAAACCATCTTCCCTTTGATTAGCTCTTTGGAGAAGTATGTATTACCCCAAACTTTATTAAAGTAGGTGAGGTAGGGGAGAATTAAGTTACATATTATCTGATTATTAGCTAGCCTGGCAATAGACTTGTCCAAAGAGGAATTTTTTAAGCCTAACTTTAAAAGTAGAAACTTTGTCAGCCTCTCTTACATGAGCTGGGAGCTTATTCCATAAGACACGGGCTTGGTGGCTAAAGGCTGTATACCTCCAACTGTGCTTTTAGAAACCACAAGCTGTTCTGCATTTTGTGAGCGAAGTGTTCTGTTTGGTTGGTTGGTTAGGCATTTGAAAACCATTGGGGTCTGGTGGAGCTGAGGGAAACCAGAAGGGAGTTAATGATCTTGGATTCCTTGGTTTCATAAACCACTCACCCTACGTCTCACACAGTTGCGTGACCTTACATTGTCTTGTTGACACCAACCTCTTACCTAAGCCCTTCAAACTTCTGGTTCATCAGCATCTCAAACATCCAGCCCAATTACTTACCCCACTACTGCACAACAACAAAAAGTCACCTCAACCTGTAAACAGACACCTTGGCAATTGTGACCTTAACAGCAGCCCAGGTAAGACCAAATCTAAAGAGGTCAATGTTAAGTAAAGCAGCTGGACTTGATGGCATCTGCCACAAGCTCTTAAAAGTTGTGGAGAATAATTGAACATGTCTCATACTGTGCCTTAAGCGGAGGGTGGCATTGCAGCACTGGAAGACTTAAATATCCCAAAAGGGTAGCCATGGTGAATCAGCATTGAGCAATCTGCAGATTTTATTTGGCAGAGTTTTTTTTCCGCGAGATGCCCTTCCTGACCCAACCCTGTATTTTATCCATCCAGGCTTGGGATTGGCACAGAGAGACCCACACAGGTCCCCTTGTGTCCATATAATTAGGCAGTAGCGTGAAGGGTCTTGCCTAGGGACCCACCCTAGAAAAACGAACCCTGGTTTCCCATGCATCAGTCCTGCATGCAGCTAACTGAGCCATCCAGCCACCTATACTGAACCCCACTTAATAACAAGCTAATTTACCCAGAATTAAGCAAGAGTACACAAGAAGGAGTAGAAAGTTCATCATGTTCAGAAAGCAGCAGAGGAAACTCAGGCTTGGAAAAAAAAATCTGTTTTCACAGTGGTATCTGTATAAACAGAATATATTTTCTCATACCTTAATGTTCCTATATCAAAGCCTTGTTGTTGGAGTGCACATGAGGTTGAACTTGGGACACTGTGAGCCTCAGTCACCTGAACCAAGTGCACAGATGAAGCATCAATTTGTAGCAGAAGCCATTAAAATAAACAGATGTCAGAGTGCAACAGTGTAACCTGCCACAAAGCAGCAAAATACCTTTTTTTCTGGATTGGTGTAGAGCACAGTACCTGGAAAATGTCATCTGGCGCTGGGAGGCAAATTATTCCCACGTCTCTTTGCAGCCACTATTTGCTTTGCTAGCTGGATAGTTCAGCTGACAAGAACACAAAAAGATTACCAAACATTTTTCAAAAAAATAATTTATTGCAAAATGTTGTTTATCAAAGGCCAACTCCAATGAAAATCATGTTTTTTGTGTTTTTAACATGTTCTTGTAGAATCTTTCTTATGGTAGTGGACATATTTAAAGTATGTTTTTACAATTGGTCAAAAGATGATTGGAGTGGGACATTAATGTAAATAGTTTGTGAAGGATTATTATGAAACCTTATTACAAATGAAAAAAAGGGTTCTCCATTTAACTAAAAATCATTCATTCATTCATTTTCCAAACCGCTTTTCCCTTTCGGGGTCACGGGGTTGCCGGAGCCTAACCCGGCTACTCATGGGCGAAGGCAAGGGATACCCCTGGACTGGTCGCCAGTCTGTCGCAGGGGACTAAAAATCTTTTTTTTTTTTTTTTTTAACTTGACGTAATCACAAACTAACTGAACATAAATGCATAAATACAAGACAAATACAAAAAAAACAAAAAAAAAATGACAATGAATCTGACAATCACAACAGTAAACCATATAAGCACCAATGTTTACTGGGGTAAAAAAAAATAAACAGAAAACGGTTGGGGTACTTTGTATTGATAGTAATTTGGGAACAAATACAAAAACATATCTTGAGTGACCAAGCAAAAGTACTTAAAATCAAACAACCTAAACATGACTAAAAATATAGGCAAGGAAATATAACCAAGACAAATAAAAAAAGAGTTCCTCACACATTGTAATGAGAAAATGTCTCACTTTCTTTTTATTTCTAAAGAATATGTATAGTACTTTTCTTCTTTTCCTTTTTGCTTTTACCCTCTAAGATTGTAGATTCTCTTTTACTGTTTCTGTATTATTATTGCCCTAGGCTTTATTTTACCGTTTACAAGATAAGCAGCAAATATTGAAAATACAGAAGTAAATTCTAAAGTAGACAAAAACAGAGATTTAGGTCCCAGGTTCCAAATGGTCCAAAAATCATGCAACATTCTTTCTTTTTCAGCTTCCTCCAGTTTGTCCTCATTCATGCCTTTGCCCTTTCTGTTTTCATCTTCATCACCAGAGTACTCCTACACACCACTATCCTATGATGTCTAGAAACACTCTCACCTACCACTACTTTGCAGTCACTGATATCTTTCAGGTTACACAGAATACATACAGTACTCCTTGTGAACATATTCTTTGGTTCATTATATGTTGGAAAACACTTCAAGATCGTAATAAAGTGTAATTTTCTTTTTGTGCAACTGAATGGTATGTGAATAGAACATTAGACAGGCTACAAGAAATAAATACACTGTCAACGAAAATTTAAAGAACCTATTCTTCAAAAATTCAGCAGTGAAACTTTTATTATTGGTTTTGATGTGCAGGTGGTATCCACTTATCAAATTCCCCATTCAGCGATATTATCTTTAAGAAGAATTCTAAACCTCACATTGTGTTCATTTGTCTGTGAAAATATGTTTGAAAAAAGGGAATACTCTTTACAAATGATGTAGGAAGTGGTGTTTTTAATCTGTGGGTTCTGCAAAAGAAGCATTTTTGGAAAGTATACTGAAATGAAAACAATTTTAATATGAGTATGAAACATTAATCAACTGCACACTTTATGAAGTCAAAGTTTTACTGTAGCTAAAGAATAGACTTTTTTTATTTGTTCTTGGACTGTGGTTCCTGATCTTTCCTCTTTGGGTTTCTGCTGCCTGAAGTATTCAAAAGCAAGTCATTTGTAGCCACCTTCATGTTGTATAGGTTTTGGTAGCATGAAGGTTGTATTCACCATTCAGCTGGTTTAACTTGATGTACTCTGTGTGGGTATTTGGCATCTCCTGCTTTTCTTGTGGCTTCTTCATAGTTGTATGAAGTGGTTCAAATGCAGACATTTGACAGCTCAATATCATAGAATTTTGTACAGCATATAGAAGCTATAATAACAATGTTAGTGTTTCGTAATATGCCTTTTATTTCCTTTTTTGCTCCTGTGTCATGAGTTCTGAACAAGTAATAATTAAAAAAAAATATTTGATGGCATTGAATGGCATGTAATACCGTAGGCTACAGTTTGTGTGGAGCTTCCTGTACTTTTCTATATATTGCATGAGTTTTTTATTTTTATTGATGCTGTTTGAGAAAAAAAAATCAAATACAGACTGTAACACTCTGAATTTCTTCTGTTGTTTTTTTTTTTTATTTTTTTTTTTACATGACTATTTTGTCAAACAGCTTTCAATTCAAACAAAAGTTAAGTCATCTGTGCTTTTTTTTATATATTTTGTGGTGAATTTACTTGTACAAAATCATTTTAAAATGTCAGTTTTCTGCTCTTGAATATGAGTCTAGCATCCCCATAATGGCTGGCTCTTGCATTAACCAGGATGGGATGATCGATTTGGAGACCATTCTATAAATTTTACAAAATGTAATTTTTAAATTGGATCCGTGGTCAAAAAACAAAAACGCTCCTCTCACCTTCCACAGATGGTACCTCACCCCAAGCTCGGGTCCTCTACCAGAGCCCTGGGAGATTGATGGTCCTGCGCAGTATTTTAGCTGTTCCTAGCACTGCACTTTTCTGGACTGAGATGTCTGAGGTCTTTCCAGGGATCTGCTGTACCCACTCCTCTAATTTGGAGATTACAGCCCTGAGTGCTCCAATTACCACGGGCACCACTGTCATCTTCACCTTCCAAGCTTTCTCCAGTTCTTCTCTGAGTACCTGGTATTTATCCAGTTTCTCATGTTGCTTCTTCTTGATGTTACCATTGTTTGATACTGCCACATCCACCACAACAGCTTTCCTCTTACTTTTCTCTTTATCCACCACTACAATGTCTGGCTGGTTCCCCATTACCATCCTTTCTGTCTGAATCTGGAAGTCCCGCAGGACTGTTGCTCTCATATTCTCTACCACTTTCAGAGGTGTTTCCCATTTTAACTTTGGGGTTTCCAGTCCATATTCTGCACACATGTTCCTGTATACTATTCCAGCCATTTGGTTGTGTCTCTCCATGTATGCTTTTCTGGCCAGCATTGTACACCCTGCAGTTATGTGCTGGATTGTTTTAGGTGCCTCTTTGCACAGTCTATACCTTGGGTCTTGTCTGGTGTGGTAGATCTTAGCCTCTGTTGCTCTGGTGCTCAGGACTTGTTCTGAGTTTCATCCATATAAAGGAGGTGACTCATGATTGCCCCATTCCTGAGTCGATATCCAAAGCCAGTCTTGTTGATTATTTGGTTGAGGTGGTTCAGACCTATGCAGAACAGCAGTGGGGACAAAGCATCAGTCACCTCCACACATCCCGCTTAGAATTAAGGCAGAAAAGTTCCATCTTGGTCTCATCAGACCAGATAATCTTATTTCTCACCATCTTGGAGTCTTTCAGGTATTTTTAGCAAACTCCATTCAGGCTATCATGTATCTTGCACTGAGGAGAGGCTTCCGTCGGGCCACTCTGCCATAAAGCCTCAACTGGTGAAGGGCCGCAGTGATGGTTGACTTTCTACAACTTTCTCCCATCTCCTGACTCATGTCTGGACCTCAGCCACAGTGATCTTTGGGTTCTTCTTCACCTCTCTCACCGATCCGGCTCAGTTTGGCCGGACAGCTCTAGGAAGGGTTCTGATCGTCCCGAAGATCTTTCATTTAAGGATTATGGAGGCCACTGTGCTCTTAGGAACCTTAAGTGAAGCAGATATTTTTTTGTAGCCTTGGCCAGATCTGTGCGTTGCCACAATTCTGTCTCTGAGCTCTTCAGGCAATTCCTTTGACCTCATGATTTTCATTTGCTCTGACATGCACTGTGAGCTGCAAGGTCTTTTTACAGACAGGTGTGTGGCTTTCCAAATAAAGTCAAATCAGTATAATCAAGCATAGCTGGACTCAAATGAAGGTGTAGAACCTTCTCAAGGATGGTCAGAAGAAATGGGCGGCACCTGAGTTAAAATTGTGTCACTGGGTCTGAATACTTAGGACCTTGTGATATTTCAGTTTTTCTTTTTGAATAAATCTGTCAAAAATTCTGTTTTGTTTTTTTTTTTTTCTTTTGTTAATATAGGGTTCTGTGTGTACATTAATGAGGAAAAAAATGAACTTAAATGAAAATTTTGCAAATGGCAGCAATATAACAAAGAGTGGAAAATTTAAGGGGGTCTGAATGCTTTCCATACCCACTGAACCTCTCTCTCTCTCTCTCTCTCTCTCTCTCTCTATATATATATATATATATATATATATATACATATATTCCATATGTTTATTTACAAGGGAACTATCTCACCTCATGCACAGACATGTCACTGGGGTTTTTTTCGGGGGCATGATCAGGAGTTGTTTTTTGCAATATTTACTTTTTTCTCAGTAAATAGATTTTCAAAGTGCAGCTGCTCTATGCCTCGTGGCTTCTTCCCTCACATGTGTGTGAGGTGAATTTAGTTACTGAAGACCTTGTCCGATCACTAACCTTGCAGAGAACAGTATCTTCAGTGGGTCTAAAAGCACAACATGCAACCATACAAGGTATATTTATGTTGAAAACCTTGAATAAAGATGCTGATAAAGATGAAGACGATATCTCCAGTTTACTTTTCAGTCTCGTACACACAGTGGCAGGTGGCAAAAAAAATAAATAAATAAAAAATGACTTTGTCTTGGGTCATTATTACCTGCTGCAAGACCATCTGTTTATCGAAGTGAGTTGGAACTATACCACACACAAGCACATGCACGTACACAAGCATAAAATACATGATGCATACGCATAAACACACACAACAGTAAAAGACTAAAGTAAAATTAGTAATTTATGAATAAAGCTATACTGACAGCGGTATAGTGTTCAGGACTTTCCCTTTTTTTTTTCATTGACTGATTTGGGTGTTTGTGCACGGTCAAGCTAAAGTTCTAAACATGTTTCTCCAGGATGTTCTGATGTGTCACACAAGTAACCGTGTGATGAAGGGCTGTGTGGGCACAGAGCATGCTTCTGACCATGTCAGGTACAGATGTTTGGAGACCAGCAGCCATCCCACCCAACCAAGCAGAGCAGCTTCTACTTTAAAGTGAAGGAGCCACAGATAATTAAAGCCACAACCTACACAGCTTCACTCTCCAAGTTTTAAGAACTTTCTGGAAGTAATTCAAACAAAAACTAACTAAAACCTTTTGATACTAGCATGGCATACACAAAAGGCAGGCGATTGTCTTAAAGATTGACTACATTTACAAAGTGTTGACAAAAAAGTTTTTTTTATGACAATATTAAACAAAAAACACAATTTAAATAGACATTTTTAAGGGTTTGATGTCACCTCATGGTTTCAAAGAAACAGAGCTGCAATTAAATTCATAGCATTTCTTTGTCTTTGAGTGGAACCTAAATTAGAAAACATTAGGCCAGGTAGTCCCACTGATCACAATGACCTTTTTTATTTTATAGTGACAGGATTTTATTACCACCTCGGTTATCTCCTAATGTTGCTTATAATGAAAATAAACCAAGCCTTGAGCTCACAGGAGTATGAAATGAAGCAACAACAAGAAACATTGCTCACTTTGTCTGAGATCATTGCCCGTTAATTACTGGTTTCAAGCTAATCATATTAGTTTCCTCGTAAGGTGCAATTCTGGGCTGTAAGGTACACTCGTGAATCACAGAAATTATTTTTGCTGTGCACATGTTCTTTTTTTTATGCTGATAAAAGACAGAGCATGCTCAAACTAAATGTCTGTCCAAAGCAGTTAGATCATAGTTTGTTTCTGCTACCTTTTTAATCTAGGTAGTATAAAAATGATCTATTTACATGTTCACATTCCATACTCTAGAACAGTTCATCAACACAGAATAAAAGGGTCAATTTGCAATTTGTGTTCCCTAACATGATACATTATAATTCAGCCAACACTATAGAGCAGGATGGGTAAGCCAAAAGCTCTGGTGTATTTGCATGTCCTGCTGATTACCTGAATCAAGTGCGCCCAACTAAATTGAACCTGCCAGAACAGTGTATGTTGGGAAAAAAAGCTGTCCCTGAGACATGTAGAGGTAGTCTAGAAGGCCATTAAGTGATGCTCTTGAAGCTTAGCTGCAGGCTCTCTTGGTAAAATCGGAGCCCGACTGACCCAGACAAGTCCAAACAGTGGCACAATTGCAGGGCAAACTCACCTGGCGGTGTCAGGTGAGTCCAAATGTCCAGCTATCTTGCGTTACCGCAAGTTAACTATCCCCATTATGTTCATTCTAAAGAATCAAACACATATTGCCATTGTGCCTTACTCAAACAGTATATCAATTTTCCAAAGTTCAAAATTGTTTATATATGTAAACAGGATCTGAACTCTGATATCCACTTTTATAACAAGAATCGAGAACATCAGGTCACACTCTTTAAAGCAGTGTCAGATAGAAATATGTAGTCTTGTTCAAAAACAGGTCATGACCGAACAAGTCATGCATAAAAGTTGTGAAAAAGACGCATGAAACTCTGACAAATACTTAATCTGATAAATAATGTCAAAAGAAAAACAAAGCACCCAAAATTGGTTCCTGTTTCCCATAAGTGATAGGTGGATCTTGGAAGGACTCAGAAAAGCTCCCTCTTTTCTTTGACGTACTTATTCAGTAGTTTTTGTCATGTTGTTGAGGTGACTGGAACCAACTAGTCACTAACTAGAACCACTTCAGACTTAGTATTTGTCATAAAAAAAAAAAAAAAAAACCTTTCTGTGAAGATTGTCTGTGCATGTTTGTCTTTGGACCACATGAGTTCAATAGAAAAGTCAGACATTGGAGAAAGATTTGTCCTATGTTTCTTATTATCTCAACAACGCAGTAGTGAAACACATTTAGTGTTATTGCATGAACTTACATTACTTGTAGTACAGGATTTGGCATTTGAAGGAAATTCACTCTTTAACCAGTCCTGTATTTTTGCTTTTTTTCTTTTCAATAGTTTGCTGTTCTTTCTA
The DNA here is from genome assembly GCA_036245035.1 of Adrianichthys oophorus. NCBI lineage: Eukaryota > Metazoa > Chordata > Actinopteri > Beloniformes > Adrianichthyidae > Adrianichthys > Adrianichthys oophorus. The sequence continues at coordinate 4,032,682 of BSAI01000138.1, forward strand.
AAACTATTGCTTCTGTCCCCAAACAATCTCTGCTAAAGTACAAACTTGTTCTGCTCATACTACATCGGAAATATCTCTTTTCACATTGTCCGTAGATTAACGCAGATTTTTTTTTTTCCTCATTTTAACGCCTCTTCTCTTAGTTTCCTTTTTGGGCTGAGGAAACTTTTCCCCCTCACAGATTTCTCTGTGCTTACAAATTGATCTTTTATGCAAATAGTCTTAAAGCCCCCAGCTAATGATATTCCAGTCATGAGTGTCACATCAGGTCTTTCCTGTGGGAACACTTGACTTCACCAGAGTCTGTCTTTCAAACAGATCACAACCACATAGGAATTCAAGTTAAAACATTTAATGAAACTTTTGTGATAATGTCAATGTTCTTATATTTGTTTTTTGATCATGTGTGATTGCATTCAGACTGTTAAGTGTAAAGTGTAGAAAAACAATAGTGTTGTAGGGTTGCACAGTATGCTCATTAAATCCAAGAATGACAATAATTCAGCAACCAAATTAGACACATCATCTCCATCCCCACCCTGTTAAACTCTCTTTGTTGTTGTTGTTCTAGTTTTTTTTTTTTCCAGTCATTGTGAGGATTCCTAAATAATATAACTTATCCAGCTTGTATTAGTTCTATCAGCAAAAATTTAGATAGATAGCAATGTCAATCTAGTTTATAGCCAGTGTCTGCTGGACATATAATATGACACTGCAATAGAAGCACAAAAACTCAGACACACATCTAAATCTGTGGAGTTACAAATTCCATGGAGGGTACTACAAAAAGCATCTGAGAAAAACAACAAAGATTATACTGTGTCTTGGTGATGTAAACTACCCATGATATGGTTCACAGCTGATAGAAGGAATAAACACCACCACCACTGCAGTGATGTCTATTTAAGCGGTGCACAAGGTTGGAGGGTGTAATACATTTTTTAGCAGCTCAATCAACACTTCATTGTGTTATTTGCATAGCAAATAACATATGGCGTGGTGTGAGGAGGCCCTAGTGATAATGCCCAATAATTTTATAAACATCTTTGTTTAAATATCTGAATATTTTGGAAAATAAGTCCTTTGAAAATCATCGTGGACCCAGAAAACATTGTGGTCAGCACTTTTTTTCAGGACATCTGTAGGGCCGCTTAATCTCCCACTGCAACTGCAGATGAGTTCACCAGGTCAATGCAGCATCTGTACATCTGTCAGAGGGCTGAGCATCTTTCTGCTGCAGAGAAGCTGAGGAGCCTGTAGAGAGCGCATCATCTGGATCAAACATCTGGCAGAAAACAAAAGCACCACCAGAGAAACTGGTCCTATTTTTATTTAACTTTTTATATATTATTACTACAATGGGTTCTGTTTTGATTAAATGCCCTTATCATGCATCTATAAAGAACCTTATGTGAATATACATTATTTAGTCCAGCTCTGACCAATGTGGCCTCACTGACAAAAAAATACCTATTTCGTAGCAATTTTTACCAAAAAACAAAACTCCCAAATCATTAAAGTGTTAAATTATTTAGTTGTAGCCCCAAACTGCCCAAAAGGGAGCAAGTGTAAAAGTAAAATTACCATGAATGTAAAACATTTGTGCCTGCAGGAAGGTTTAGCATTGTGTTAGTGATTGGGTTATGCTGTGGTTAACCTTTTCATTGTAGTGATGATCTGTAGAGGAAGTCTACATAGATAAAAAGAAGCAGCACAAAACTATTAAAACAAATAATAAATAGAGAAAAAGGGATGCAACTCATTCAAATGTTTTATTTTTTTATTTTTTTACATATATACACAGTTGTTTTTCTATGCTTAAGCAAGTAAGAAAATGTCGCGTGACAGGTAATCAAAAAAATCATTGAACATTTGATGCTTTATTTTATTTTTTATTTTATTTTTTTTTCTAATTACATATTACTATAAAAACATGCAATAGTCAATGCTCTTTATTTGCAAAATATTTACATTTTCTCTGATGAAATGCTTTAATCCAAGCCTGGAAGGTGCTGTCCAGAAAGAAAAGAGTTTATACAAAAAAGACAAATATTACTGTGAACGTGTTTCTGTCTTTTTCTGATAACAGTTGTTGAAGTTTGGCAGAGCCAGCATTCACAGAACTTCACAAAATGATGCTCCAGAATTAAAAACAGGCAGCTAAAGTAGTTTCCTGTCATTCATTTAAAATGTAATATGTATTACAAATCAAAAAAGCCTTTTTTTAAGACTTTTTCTCACTAAAGTTAATCTCAGTACTACTGCTGCTCTGAATCAAACAAAAAGTGTAGGCTAAAGCTAGCTGCTGGTTCCCGATGCTTTTTTTAGCTGATTGTCATTATTTCAGACACTTACTAGCAGAAATCTTCGCATCATAATGAACTCAAGCAGTCTTCCTGTGACTCAATGTTTAGCTGATTTGTGCTTGTTGGTGAACAACTGTAAGAAAGTAAACAAGCGAGCCATCTTTTACAAAGGAGTCATGTCGGAGAAAACAAACTCAGGCTTTGATCAGGGCTTTATCAGACATCTTATTAGCTAAAAGCTCAGAGGCAGAGGCATCATAAAAAAATGTGAAAGGCACATTTTCAAGAGCAAAGACAGGAGCCTCGTAAACGAAGGGAGGAGTTTTAATAAGACATGGAAATCAGAAAGGACAGTGAATTTGACAGAAGACATTTATTTTTTAGCACGGTCAGAGCAGATTTGCACATAAACAAAGAATTTTGAACACAGAGCAAGAGTAGGACACTATTAGAATGGGAAAACTGTTACATCAGTAAATAATTGGACATTCTGTTTGTTTCCAAGAAAAAACTGTGGTGTCAATGTAAAAAATAATACGGAATTCTGCCAAGCCTTCTACCCCCCCTAACCCTATAAAATGTTCTATATCTGTCACTTGTGCTGCAGAACCTCTTATAGCATTTGAACATTGACTTAACAATGAAACTGGATGCCCTTGCTGTGCGAATTGTGTTCGGTGTGAATGTAGCTTAAGTGTTTTGGTCAAATTAACCCAAGTGATATTATAGAATTTGTGAGGAATGCAAAATAATTTGAAAAAAAAAGCACTTTGTATGTTCTACCAGATTTTTTTAAGATTCCTTAATTCAATGTCAAAAATGGCTCCTGGTCATTGATTGATGGTTTATGATGATGGCATAGAATTTCTAAAGGGATGTGTTGTATTTCTGACATGATTGTCTGCATGTACATGTAAACAGCATTTTAGTGGCAGGTTAGGTCAGCAAATCAAAAGAAAAGGTGAAACTGTGACCTGAAAGTCCTGCCAGTGACATTAGCGGTTTCCTGTGACAGCCTCAGCAAACAAGCTCTGACCGCTGTGCTTTATTGATCACCTCTGCTCAAGCATGTGTTCCTGTAACTAAAACTAAACACTAAAACTACTTGGATACTAGCATGAACACATTTCTGAATGGCACTGAAACAAGACGAATGGATACAACGTTTAGAAAAAAATGCATTTTATCCCTACCAGATTTAGGATTCTTAATTGAGTTGCAAGTTCAGCACCTGCTGAGATGTACAAAAGATTGTGGTAAACAGTTATCAATAGTTTATCAATGTGTAAATGTTTGACCCTTTTAATCTATAAATGTATTAACATAAACCCAATACCATATAAAAAAATAGCATTTAGAGTTGTTATGCAATATTGTCTTCAAACAGATATCATAGTTTATGTCTCCTTTATTGTAGATGTGTAGTGTCATAACTTGACACTTTTATACATGTGTGGTGTGTACAGTAACATGTATTTATGGCTACTGGTGTGTACATGTTGACACATTTCACTTTATTGCTTTCATTTTTAAAGGGAGGAAGATGCCAACGCTATTAAGTGTGTGTTTGTGGGTGTGTGTAAAGGTATGCTGTGAAAGAGATCGATGATAATGAATGATGTGCATTTCCGTTTGACAGCATGATCCTGCTTATGTTTGGAGCTATTTGTGTTTTTGCAGATACAGTGTATGTGGGGTGTGTGCGTGTGGTGTGTAGGGTGGGGGGTAGACACATGATACTTAACTTGGTACAAGTTCACCATGTTCAGTCACTGTAGAAGTCCTGTTTAGGTTTTTTTCTTTTTCGAAATTCTGTTCTAAATACTCTCTTAAGACAGGCTGCACTGTGGCGCAGAGGTTAGAACCTTTGCCTCACAGCGAGAAGGCACCTGTTTTAATCCCAGCTTGGAGCTTTAGGTTAACATCTTTTCCCCACTAAACACTTATTCCAGTATGACACTACTGTTCATCCATCCATCAACTGTCTGTTCTGTCCTAAATAGGGCCGTTGACTCATTCAGTCAATTCACATCTACTGTTTTTTTTTTTTACATGCATTATATTTGATGCTCAATGCTTGTCCAAAACTGTGTTCATAAACTGAATGCTCCTGTCATGTATGGGAGAAGCTATTATCAAGATTTGAACCCCAACATTGAGTGTGTATCAATCCAGCAATGCATGGAAGACACAGATGACATAGAGAGATCAGGTTCATTTATTTTGAAGAGCTCTACAAAAGCAGCAGTAAATGACAGTGTCATCAGCATTAAAGTGATGCATTTGGTAAATTTTGACACAAGTTGTAAATATAAATAGAAAACTGAAGGGGATCTAGAACCGAACCCTGCAGCACACCTTTCTTGATTCACGAGCAGGAGAAATGGAGCCGGATATTTGTATTGACTGTGATCTGTTTGACAGATAGTCGAGAAAACAAAGCCACGGCTTGATCAGAGATAGCAATACTGACCAGCATTTTTACCAGGAGAGTGTGATCTATAGTGTCAAAAACTTTGGAGAGGTCAACAAAGAGTTCTACGCGGTATTTTTAACAGTCAAGCGACTGAATAAGGTCATTTAAAACTTTCAAGGTCGCTGTAACAGTTGTATGTTGTTTTCTAAAACCAGACTGAAAATCAGACTGTTTGTTTCTAGAAACTCCTTCAGCTGTTCACTAACCAGCTTTTCAAAAAATGTTTCCTGGATACACAAGTTGGAGATTGGCCTGTAGTTATTTACCTCTGATGGGCCTCCTCCTTCATGAAGAGGAAGTGCATAAGCAGATTTCCAAACTTTCGGGATTTTTTTTTTACAACTGAAACTCCTATTGACACTGAATGACAGAGGTACCACAATACATTCTGCTGCCAACTTCAGAAATAAAGAGTCATTTTTATCTGGTTCAGCTGCCTTTCTGGTGTCAAGATTTGTCAACTCTCTGAGAACATGTGAGACACACGCAGTAGTAAAGTTAATTGTGCAGGTGATTGGGCATTTGGTTGGTTCTATCTGAATTTACAGCAGAGATTCCTAAGTTTGGATTTGAATAATCAAAATGAAACCCAGATGAGGGCGGCACGGTGGCGCAGTGGTTAGCGCTCCTGCGTCACAGCAAGAAGGTTCCCGGTTCAAGTCCTGGCTGGGGGACCTTTCTGTGTGGAGTTTGCATGTTCTCCCCGTGCATGCGTGGGTTTTCTCCGGGTACTCTGGCTTCCTCCCACTGTCCAAAAACATGCTTCATAGGTTAATTGGTTACTCTAAATTGTCCCTAGGTGTGACTGTGAGTGTGCATGGGTGTGTGATTGTGGCCCCTGCGACAGACTGGCGACCAGTCCAGCGGTGTACCCTGCCTTCGCCCATGAGTAGCCGGGTTAGGCTCCGGCAACCCCGTGACCCCGAAAGGGATAAAGCGGTTTGGAAAATGAATGAATGAATGAAAACCCAGATGAAATGAAATGATCATCAAAACAATTAGCATGGTTGATTTATCTGTTAAATGTTTGCCAGTTAGGAAAATAATTTGTTTGTGCATGCTCATGGGTGGATATTTCTGTCTTTCAAAACTTTTTGGGATCATTTAAGCTTTTTGATGTTTCACTGAGATAAAATTCTGATGTAGTTTTTTTTGTTGTTGTTTTTTTTTTTTTTTTTAATTGAGAATTCATTTGTTTCTTAGCTAACGAAAATGGAATGAACATGAGACCCCACATGCTGCCACACTAGACAGCGGCTGCTGCATGACGCACTGAAAGTTGGTTCAGAGATTTGGCATTCCAAGAGCTGATGTCTCATGAGGTAATTATTAGTATGGTAGTTTTTTTTAATCACTAAATTGTAGCAATATTTACAAAGTATTTTGGACACCATAAACATAAAAAAAGTAGAGAATAAAGTCAAAAATGGACAAAACTAAAGTTAAAAGATTATGAGAAAAAAGTCAAAAATCTATGAGAAGAAAAATCTAAATTTTACACGAATAAAGTTAAATTTCACAAGTTATGAAATGAGAATTTACTAGATTAAAGTAATACATTTATGAGGTAAAAGGCTGTAGAAAAAAAAAAAAAAAAAACAACAGAGAAAAATAAGAACCAATATGGTGTTTCAGTAGGAGACATAGATCATTATGAGCAGTTACTTTGGCAGTGGGTTCACAAATAATGACATACTAAGTCTTTCAATTAGTCAGCATTGTTGTTTTGCAAGAATAAGGACACTGAAAAGAATTTGCAGGACATTGGGACTCTTCAGAAAAAGATTCTTGACCCACAAGGCATGGATTTCTGGCGGACGTGCTGTTTACGCCTTTGGCAGCATTGTTGTAGAGGCCTAAATGCAGTGTGGAGCATATATTCCCAAACCAAACCAAAGCTTTATGGTATCACCATAAATGGATGCATTGATGGATTTAGTCGGCACATAATGTAGATTGAGACTTAAACAACTAACTTTATTTTTGAAAATGATGAATTACAATTTTTCTTTCATAATTTTACAAGTTTATTGTTGCAAAATTGCAACAATTTTCCTCATAGTTTTACAATTTAATTCTCAAAAGTGTTAAACTTTTTCTCATACTTTTATGACTTCTTGTATATTAGTTTGTTTCCTTTACTGTGGCCATAATACTCTGTTGTATACTTTACTATTTCTTAAAAAATTCGAATAAAAAAGTAATTCTAAACTTTTATTAAGGATCATGTGTTTTTTATTCATTTTTGCTTAAACCTCAATAAAATATAACTTTTACATGCATGCATTAGATTAATAGTTAATTACAATGACAATTTAGGAGTAAATGTGACCCCTGGGATGCCAAAGTCTTCAGAGGGGGAACAATACAAAAAAAAACTTAATTAAAAAGGAGATTGCAGCAGTTTAACTTCCTTTCAAGACATCTGCTTGTTTATTTTCTAATCTGTGCATGTTTCCTGATACACAAACAGGACTTGAATTCAGCATCATAAAAAAGGGGAAATGTACCAGTGACCTCATCACAGGATTTGGCACCTTTCAAAGGAACATCAGGATGAGCCGTGATAGTGTGGGAACAAGTGTTCTGTGCTCTAATTGAGTTATAATTGAGCTGTTTGGCCAGACAGGCATTACTCCTCGCCAAGTGCTAAGCCTGAGAGTGAAAATAATCTGACAATGGCTAGCAGTGGCACTACAGTCTTTGCCCAGATATAAGATTGCATAGAAGAAATGTCATGTTCCAAGTTTAGGAAGGGAGAAAAAAAATGCTTTTTATATTCTTAAATGTAACTTTTATTTCAAGTCAGTTCTGACAGTTTTCTTCTCTTGCTGTAAGAGGAATTTTTTTCTGCATTTCATCTATACAATCCGGGAATGTACACTTGTTAAGAGAAACTTCTGACAATCAGTGACTTTTCAGACCTGCCTTTAACCTGTAATTGTCAGAAACAGGAAGAAAAAAAGCTGCCTTGTTCACAAAAATACTGTTTTTTGTGGTTGTGCAACAGACAAAGCAAAGGTGACTAATGTTATTACATTAGTACAGGTTATTATGTGGTTTCAGCCACCCCATTAAAGCTCATCCCTCATTTAGGTTGTGAAAAATTAGCGCCTGCCGGGGAAATAGCCGAGTTGCAGCCGGTAAATGAACAAGTTGTTCTGCTTCTTTTATTTCCTTCAGTTGACCTCTGGGCTGTAAGATATTTCTGCCATGTGAGCGCAAAACAATACACCTGTTTTGAATAAAAAAATGCTGAAATTCCAAACACAAATGCAAGTTATGTCAGGGTTGACATGCGAACACAGAAGCAGATGGTATTCATAAATGAAAAGTCTTTCATTTATTTGAATAGGAACTCGAAATCAGAACTCAAATCCACGAAGGTACAAAAACCACCCGACAACCAGTGCAGGGGAGACGAAGACTTATAACAGGAGGAGGGGATGAGGTAAGTGAAAACAGGTGTGCCAATTAAGGAGGGAGAGAACACAGGAAGTAACAACCAACAACAAAATAAAACAGGAAGTGGAAACCAAACACAAAACCAACAAATGTCCTGGGTCCATAACCCCACAAGTTAGGATTTGAAATTTTATTAAAAGCACAACAATCAATCAGAACCAACATTTCCTTTATTTTTGTCGGTCTTCTAACAAAATCAATATCTGCTCTGGAAGCTTGGTGCTTAGTAGAAAGAAGGAAATATAGCAAAAAATACAACATTATACTACAGTTTTTCCCAATTGCCAAAGCGCATTTTCTGAAAAATTTCACCAAACATGATTTTGAAAATATAGACCAAATATTCACAATACTTGACTCTTCTGTCAAAAGCTCATTTTGAGGTCAAAATGAAGCTTTTGTCAAAACTAATGAACACAGAGCAAACACAACACACTACACAGCAAAATACTTGATACTGTACACAAAATGGCTCATTAAGAATGATAAAGAAAAGCAAATTAGAATAAAATAGTGTTCTTGATTATTTATTTTTTTTTTTTTTTGGTTTTACTGTTGATCCAGGTTCATTTTTATTGCACTGTCCAGTCTTGTCTCTGTGGCAGGTCAGGCCAGAGGACTTTTTCTACATCACAGGCAATGATGTTTGAACCACAGACTGATGACAACAACAAAAACGGTTTCCTCTTTATCATCTTCTTTTGAATGTCCCCAATGACTGATACCACAGTGAAGCTGATGAGTTGACCTTTTGACCCACTTTCTTCACAATCATTCCATGAACCAACACATGGTCAATAACTGTTTCCCGGGTCTCATCAGAAATCTTATTCATTGTCTGGGCCTAGGTCTTGGTGCAGGTCTGGGTCTTGGTCTGACTTGTCTTGCTCTGCTATCCATCTTTGAAAAGCTGCTAAGTTGTTCCAGAACTGTCCTTATATTTACTGCAATTGATTTGTAACAAGTAGCTTTAGTCACAGGTGACAAGATTTACATGACTAAGCTTGATATTTTAACTTTTTGCATTACTTTACTTTTTACAAACCGTAGAAATATTCAAAAAAGAAAAAAAAAAAACTTTTTGTACAAAAAATGTGAATTAGCATTCATCTGGTCTGGTTAAAAGTCTTCTAAAAATTTTGTCATTTTTATCTCCACAAAATAAAAAAAAATGTTTTTCAAACACTGCCATAGATCAGTCATGTCCAAAGTCTGGTCCACTTTCAAACTCCCACTGGCATGCAGGGTTATTTCATAAAATCAATAATATGTGACACACAGCACTTTCTAAAAACTGTTTTTGATTTTGTGATTGTGGTTGGCCCTAATTGGGTTTTAAGCTGTTGCAAACCTGTGGTAGTACTGTCTTGTTACTCTTCTGTGACACTTTCTAGCTAACTGAAGGAGAAGTTGGCAGTGAAGGCTACTGCTTCCAGGACAAGTGGAAATTGGCAGTGAATTACTGAGATGTCTCTACCAAATATGCCAAGACACTGGTTATTTTCAAGGAGTTCAATATCAAAAGGCACGACCAGACGAGACACGCTAACCACAACAAATTATATTTAAATGGCAATGAACAGTGTGAAAAAACAACAAATTCACAATAATTTGGGTAAAAACATATTTAGATGTATAAGTGTTCTGTTGGAAGAACTGAAAAGTATGCCTTTGCAAGGAAACATTCACTTGTGTGTAAATAGTTTAAGGAATGCTGGCCCTCACACATTTTCACCTCAGAAAAATCTGGCCCTCTGTGGAAAAAGTTTGGACACTCCTGTTTTAGAGACTTCAAGCTACTTTCGTTCTTGCAGATAGCTGCAGGTCATATGGATCCACTGCTCCCTGAAAGCAGTGTTAAAAATGTCCTTGCTGCAAAAGTTCTGCTTTGTTTCTGCTAAACCTGCAGCATTTTCTAAAACTCTGCAGATAATAATTGTCACATTTTGTTTCAAATCAGTGATTTTGATATGTGAAAGGAGCTAAAGAAACTAGAAGGTTTCTGTCAAATATGTAAAACACCACTAAGTAATTCGGGTCAGCCAGAGGTAACTCCACATCAGTTATTCTATTTCTGGTCAAAGAAGGTTCTGTAAAGGGAAGGAGACGTTAACTAACTACAAATAGCTGAGGTTGAACTAGGTGTGAATAAATGTGCATAAATGGAATACAAATGGGAGAAAAACAGGAGAAGAAACATTAACTCAGTCAATGCAGAGAAACTCAAATGCAGAAATAAAAACCAAGAATTTGTTAATAATGAAAAAAAGCATTTAAAATTAGAATACTTAACTGGTCTTCTCAATTAACATTTTTTTTATTCATTACTGTTTCTTACTTTAGTTCTCAAGCACAGGAACATATCTTTAAAAAGGATTTATAGGATACATTTATTAAGATAAATTATGGTTGCACAGTGCATCAGGCCAGATCTGTCCCAAAGTGTCTGATAAACCGTTGAATTCAATTTTATGGTTTGCATTTCCTCTTTTCATTAGAAATCTGTAGCAGTACACAGAAACAGACCCTTGTGTCAGTTTGCTATGGGGCTTTGGTTTGTCTGAAAGAGCCTTAAGTGCTGTTTTTAAAGTCTCACCTCGGGGCAAATGCTCCCTATAATTCACAGAGCATGTCTTTAGTGCCTCGCTGAGGAAAGCATTCCCTCAGATGTGCAAGGGAATGCATCATGATCAAATCAGCTTTTATTATGTTACTATACTTAAAATGCAGTCTAATATGGAGAGAAAATGGCATCACCCCGATTTTGCAAGAGTAATTCCTCATTTGTGTATAACTTTGGATTTTTGCATGTGTAATTATTGATGTATAACTCATACAATACATTAAAATAAAAAAAATACAGTTTACACATGCGCAACTTAAAATTACAACAGCTTGAAAACAACTACATGCACAAATCGCTTGTTATCTACACACAAAACCGCTGTGAGATGCGAGACTCTTTTCATGTCTCCAAGAAAAAAAAAGATTTGTGCGTAAGTGATGTGTTTAAATGCTGCTAGAAAGGTGGGTAATCAGAGTTATCTTATCAGCTGCTTTGAACTTATATTGTAAATAATATCTGGTGAGATAATTAACATAAAAAAAGTCTAAACACACGTTTTGAAAACACTCAACAGTAACGTTTCTTTATTCTCATTGCTCTCCTTGCTGCTGTGCTTTCTCTGGAGCGTCTTTGCCAAAGAACTCTTCCGCGAGCTGGCGACGCGAGGACCTCCTCAACACCCAGAGAGCGGACAGAGTTGATCAGCCCTAACCCCCTCTCGGGTCCCTGGGGGTGGAGAAGGACCGGCTCCCGCTGTATACGGGGATAAGGGTTCTGCTGTGAGGGAGCGATGAGTCGATCGGCTCTAAGCCCAGCTCGATCAAAGCGGAGAGTTCTGCACACAATGTATTGTATGTGTTACAAATCAAGAATTATGCACACACAAATCCATAGTTATGCACAAATCAAGAATTACATGCACAAATCTGGCTGATGCTATTTTCTTTCCACAGTCAAAGCAGAGTGAAAATCAAAATTTCTCAATGATTTAGGACCTCAATAAAAATAAATCAATGATGAAGATATAATAATCTGTTATTTGTCATCCACTTTAACAGGAAAAAAAAAATTGCCCCTGTCTAGATTACATGATAAATAAAAATATTTTTGCTGAAATGTAAGAGGATTCTGAATCAGTTGTCACAATGTTATGCCACCATAAGCAAAATCCAGTTTTCAGCAAGTAATCAATCTTTTGGTAAACTCCAGTGGTTTTTCCCACTCTGAAAAGGAATAAATGTCTCTCTGCTTTCCAGCTTGCACCTAATATTGATAATCAGTTAGTGTTTCAGTCACACAACAGCTCAGTAAGCAAAAAACTGATGCTGGCCAGAAGAGAGTTTAGGGTCATCATACGCAGATGAAACATTTGTCTTTTTGCCCAAACACTCCATAAGGCAAAAGCAATCTGCTTAAAAAATAGCTTTATGCACTACTGCCCAATGTGATCAGCTAATAATGTGATTTTTATAGAATTGGGACAAGGAGATTATTGATAATAGCTTTGATGCTACTGGGAGAAAAGCCAGTCTCATTTCTAAAGGAGATCTCCAGAGTTTTTGTAGCACTTAACCGTTTAACACCAGAGCTTTGGCTGCAGTGTTGACATTCGTTGAACTACCATAACACTTCAACCGTTCACGCAATGAACATACTTTCAATGCATTCTAAAGCTGAGAAAAGCAGTTTTGCGCTGATGTGCAATACTTTACAATTGTAAAATGTTTAGGCATTTAACGTAAGTCCAACTGATTCTTACACAGAGAAAAGGTGCTTTTCTATGCATCAGAATCAGTTGGAATTACAAAGATTTGGGTAAATAGTCAAAAGTAAAGAATGTGTCATTTCTTGTTGCTGGCACAATCTTTGGTATTTAAAGGTTAAGCCTCAGGGTACTTTAGCTTGTCACATAATTATTTTCGAAAATTCCTTAAAATGTTACCAATTTCAGTAATCTCCCATGAATATTTTAAAAGTTGCTAGTTTTCAATTTTTTTGTTTTTGTTTTGTATATTTGCCAAATTTCTTTTTTATTTTCAAAAGTGAATTTTGTCCAGTAATCCTTACGTTTACTCATGAAGGACCTTATCTCAGTTACATTTAAAGTAAAAACCAGAAAAGGAAATTAAATTAAATGAAAAAATAACTTTGTGAATGACGTATTCTTATGTAGCGCTTTCCTACATTCTTAAAAGGCCTAATGTGCTTTACAGTTACTGTACCATTCAGTCATGCACACATATTTACACACCAATGGCGGCTCGAGTGCTGGACTCTGGCGCCAGCCTATAACTATGAGAAGCGATCTTGGGTTCAGTGCGATGCTCAGGGACACATGGGCGGTGGACCACTCCACCTCTGCACTACTTAATAAACTTCTGTTGTGGGGGCACGAGTTACACTAAACTAACACCCCATTGGGGTCGTTATGCCCTAGGATTTAAGTACCACAGGGACATAAGTTATTTTCAAAGTGAAGGCAGAGACAGTAGTTCTGGTTATCAAAATAATTTAGTATGTATAAATGATAAAATCTTCATTAAAAAAACTAAAGGTTAGATCAATCAAACAATTCAAAAGGGCAGGATTGGCTGCTTACTATGTGTTAGATTGAAACTAAACAACGAACTCAAAGACACCCTGGGAAGTGGTTCTCGTGACAAGACTGGATCATTGAACAGGACTGGTTACTTTCTGGCAGTGGCAATAAGATATTCATTTGGCACTTTTTGCTCTTCTGGTGTTGAACGGGTTCTTCCAAGTCGAATGAGGACTTTGGGATCCCTCTATGACCTGGAAGTGAAGAAAGACATCTTAGACATATTGTGGCACAAGACCTGAAGAACTTTTCCTTGTTTGAATTTGAGTAGCCAGATCACTCAACCTGTTAAGGTACTTTAGGAAATTTGTTTCCGCTAATTCATCTTTAATTCGCTTTGACTATCCTTGGTAAAAGAGGTCATAACTGGTGGGTTCATTCAATCTGGTGTCAGCAACTATGAGGTGAAAGCATCAATGTAGGATACTCTGAATCAGTAAATTCACTTGGCAAAAGTGTGGATCAAAGATGTGGCATGCAAGAAGATTTAAGACAAAAGCACTGACAGGGAATGAGCGTGTTTGGAATCCAGAAAACTGGCGGGCATGGGTCAGAAACACGGCATCCAAATCAGTGGCCTTGTGAGTGTCCGCCCTGAAACTGGTTGGTTGGGAGTTCAAATCCACACTTTGAGTCATATCAAAGACTAAAAGTGGGACCTAGCTGAGTTCCTGCTTGAAACTCATTATTAGGGGAATGAATTGGGGGGTTAAACCACCAAATGGTTCCCAAGCGTGACTGTGTCTGCAGCTCACTGCTCCCCCAGCGAATGGATCAATGCAGAGAACAAATTTAACACCTAGGTGTGTGACAACTAATGGGACTTTAACTTTGACTTTCACTTAAGGTAGTTGAGAATGTCATTTTGAACAACAGCTGGATGACTGCAGAAGACTAACAACTTTGTTCACTATTGTCCGGCTACACCAATCTCAACCTTAGATTTGCCAAAGATGACTGATGCCAAGGGAGAAGCTCGGATTCTGGCCTACAGTAACAGCTGGAGCTTTTTTTACTGGCTATGGTAATTTCAAATCACCAGCTGACACCTGTCGGAGGTGATTACTGTCCACCGGCTGTCTGCGCACCCTCATATGGGTTGTACTCAAGATGTGTAATTGTTTGCTCTTGTTTTAAAAAAATATATATTGCTGTTTTGTTTTGTGCAGTGTGCTTGGAATTCAATTAGTTTTTCATCCTTGTATTTTGGCTTCTACGGAATCCAAAAGTAAGCAGATGAACGGGATGTTTAACAGATTTGAAGAGTATTGTTTGCCCTGTTTAGATTTATTCAACCTATGTTTTTTTTTTTTTTTTTTGGTCTTGCTTCTCACCTCATCAGAGTTTGCATTGGGTTGCAGTTTCCCATACACCTGAGCAAGTAGCTGCAGATTTGATAAATAAATAGCCAGCACTGATGAAAAAAAAAAAATTTTAAATTAAATCCATCCATCTTCTTCCACTCATCTGGGATCAGGCATCCTCCGGCCAGACCCCCTCCAATCCCTGGCTGCGCATAGAAATTCTGTCCATAAAAACTATGAACAGAACTGGTGATAAAGAGCAGCCCTGCCGGAGTCCAACATGAACCGGGAACAAGTCTGACTTGCTGCCAGTTATATGAACCAAGCTCCTGCTCTGGTCATACAGAGACAGGACACGCTTCAGTAAGGCTCCCCCGACCCCATACTCCCAGAGCACCCTCCACAGGACACCACGGGGGACGCGGTCAAATGCATTCTCCAAATTCACAAAATGGTAATGCTGATTATCACTGATGTTTTTCATGAAATCTAACAACATCAACAAAAAAATTAAGAAAAAAACTATTTTCTTACACCCCCAGATTCATCTCACCTTTACTTTCCTGACAACTCAAGTCCTAAGTGGAGGAGAACCCTTGGCCCCTGCAAACTGATGGGCTTGATGTGCAATTAATAGCCTGACACAGGCAAATTGAGCTAATAATGCTAACCAAGCTAGCATGTTGGTCCCTCACGGGGATCTAGACTCTTCTCACTAATTAAGATAAATGAGGCCCCGGGTTATGCTGGGCTATTTGCATTTTAGTTGGTAAAAGCTTTCATAGATGCAGGGATTAGGAAGGAGCATCAATGTGAAAGATCAAACAGGAGAGGTTTGAAGTTGGAGGGATGGGAAGATGGAGGTGTTTACTCCTGAGAACGTGCAAGTATATGTGGGTGTGGATCTCCCATTGGCGATCTATGATGCTCGTCAGATAAAAGGCTTAGAAGCAAAGGGGGCTCATGGCAGCCTTCAGCAGCATAGACCAGTGTGTGCACTTGTGTTTTTTGTGAAAGTTCAAATTTAATTGCTGCCTATTAGCCTGAAGGAAATGTGTCTTCAGAGGAAAATAATGTGTTGTATTTGACTTGCATCATTGCAAGGTCTTCATCTGAATAAAAAGACAAAACAAATATCAAAACTTCCTTTAAGAACATTTACTGTATTTCCCGCACTATATGGCAGCAGGATTATGAGGTGTACCTCAACAAATTGTCTATTTTTGAATTTATGTCATATACTGCATAAGGTGCAACACGCTTGAAAATTTAGAAAAAAGTTCATCAGTCAGTGAGACTTTATAACTCTGTTCACATTAACTCTCGAACTTGTTCGTACCATGCTACACATTAGCCACGTTAGCATATTTATAATACCTGTAACTCCCTAACTTGTTTGTAATAAAAAAAAAAAAAGCTGATACCTCTAAAACATCACAGCTACTATGCAAACTTCCAATCTTGTTAAGTAATATATTTAAAAAAATAATAAAACACGGCCCGTCACCGCTACACATAAGCGACATTAGCATATTTACAAGAACAACCAACCTTGTTTGCAACTTTGGCGCTCCGCATAATAAGGCACACTGTCGATTAAAAAAAAGGCTTTTAAGTACTCCGTATAGTGCAGAAAATATGGTTTTCATAGCAATTGTAGCATGCTTCGATGCCATGTCCAAAAATTATCATCTGTAAAACTCGTTGACTGGGCCTTCTTGTAAAGCACTAAATATACACCATTTGCAAATTATGTTGTCTAACCCCCATATCACTTTAGTCAAATCGGTACATTTTATAATGCAATCCTCTCTTGCTATCACGGTCTTCCAGGTTTTTTTTTTTTTTTTTTTTTTTTTTACAGCGCACTGGTTCTGCAAGTCCTGACTGGCTGTAGACATTGTCAATGTATTCTCTCTGTGCTGTCTTCTGTACTGAAACCAATCTGGTTGCCAAATCTGAATAATTCTTTGATCAATTAAATCTTTGATCTAATACTGGACTTATTTTTCTATGAAGGATTGAACTTTGAAAGTTTAAAAAGGAGAGAAAAGTGTGAAAATGTTCATACCTGAATAAGAAACATTTATTATCTATTAAAATCTATTATCCTATTAAGCAGACTTGCTCTATTGCAGGCTATTTTTAAAAACGCAACTCTCACAATAAATGATAAACAATATACATAGCATTGTTTATACTTGTTTCGATGGTATTCCAGGTGGCGCTTAGATAAAATCAAGCAGGAGTGTTAAAAAGTCTGAGAGAAGAACAGAAGCTGAAAGTCTAGAAGAAAAAAATAGAGGAAGCTGCAAACAATGCAGTCAAGCCATTTGCAGCTCAGCTTTAGTCCATTCAGACAAAGCTGATATGAGTAAACATGCCTTAATTCATTTGGTGCAAATGCCTCCTTTGTTGAAACATTAACAGAACAAACAGCCCCAACGCAGTGGGCGTCCACATAAAAAAAAAATGAAATACTTGTTTATTTGTAAAGACCGTGCCTGACCATGTCTGACCAAATCTTTGTTGCTGCTAGTGCAGCAAAGTTTAATTTAATGCACACGTAACACCATGGCTGTGATCACAGCAGCTTCTTACTGAGACGTGGCATTGTTGTCATGGTAACTTGTATTTGTTCCATAACTGGAATGTCATTTTTAAATCAGTAAAGCAAACTGAAAAGGATCATAACCAAACAAAAACCTCTTTGTTAGATTTAACTATTAATAACAACTTTTGTTATTAATTTAATATTTCTGCTATAATTCACCAATACTGCATGATGAACACCTCATGTGCATCTGTGGTCTGTTGACGAAGTCCAAAATGTCTGTTTCAATCTTGAACCTTAATCATGTACAACCTAATAGCAAAACTTTAAAGGGTCTATCCTGGGGTCACATTTTATTCTTTCAACAAACCATTTATCTGTTATTTTCTTATGAAAAAAAACAAACTTTTTCTTTATGGAAAGCTTCCCATTGCTTCACCTTTTTGGCCTTTTTTTGCAGAACCACCCAAGACTGAATGAGAAAAACCTGGCCTTCACTCCTGATGGAATACATAAGCTGTTGACTTGTGAGTATCAATCAATTATGAACATGCTTAAATCTTTGACTTAAAAAAATGTTCACCTATTTATCTAGTGAGAAAGTTATCAAAGTTATTTGGTTAGTGTTTTAGACATTTTATTAAGGCCTCTTTTCTTGTTTTGTGGGTGTTTTGTTTCATTTATGGCCAGTTTTGATGACTTACAGCCTTCACAGCCAAGAGATTATAATGATTCTTTACTTCTTTATGAATTCAGACAGGTTTTATGGATTTGTATCAAGGATTTGCATAATGCTGTTTTTGTTACAGCTTACCTCTATGACAAACAACTGAAACAGAAGGAGGAAGGCAAATAAAATATGATTTTTGCTATGTTCTATTTTAAATGCAATCGCTTGTGAAAGAAAAGAACTATGAAACAAAACTGACATGGAAAACACAAACAAGAGGATGGAGGAAAATCTGACCATTCTCTACCTGAACTTTATGATATGTTTCTTATTAGTATGGAGACATAATAAAAAGGTCCTGTAATTTTATTCTTAAAAAAAAAAAATGTCCCTCCTTAGACTATTGCGCGGCAGTGGTCAAACTGGGTCACAAAAAGGCAGAAGTACTGCTGAAAGTGGCCGTAGTTCAGCTCCTGCAGTGAATTGTAAACCTCACCGTAGTGGAAGAACCTCTGAATGATTTCATTAACCCAGACATGGAGATGTGCTTTCTGAGGCTTTTGTAGAACTCTTCAAGATAAATAAATAAACCTGATTCTTTTATCATCATCTGTGTCTTCCACACACTGTCAAGGAGATAAACAGCCAATGCTCCCATCTTGTGATAACTTCAGGTTTTAGCTCCTCCCACATGCATTTAAAAGTCATGAACGCATTTTGGACAAGCGTCCAGCAGCAAATTTGATATGCATCAAAAGAGAGGGAACCGATGCATATTTGACCATATTTGCATTTAGTGTGGATGCAGCAAAGGACTGGTTGTCAGATGTCTAATAGAAAAATACAAAAACATGTTGTAAATGCAAGGAATAATGAGCATAATGATGGCTAAAGTAACTTCCATGCTTGAGTATATATATATATATAGTACTAGTTTTTTAATAGTATAATAAACTGAGAAAGGTATTGATCATGATGTTGAAAGAGCCACTGAACTGACTTGCTTGGTTAAATTTGATGAAAGCACTATGTCAGGATCTGAAAAAAAATGTAATTGTTACTTTACCATTCTATCGACTACCATAATTTTCAATTGTTTACTCAATTAATGTAATTCCAGACGATTCTGAAGTGGAGAAAAGCAACACTTTTACAGTAGTGAAGTGCTTGCGCAATCAACATAAGCCAGCTGATTTGGTCTCTGAGTAGTGACGTTAGACCGGCGTTATGAAAAGGCACCTATTTTCCACATCAGAATCAGCTGATTCACATTGCTTGCATAAACAGCTGACGTTTTACAGTATAGGTCAAAGAGCGTGTGTCATTTAGGTGTCATTGGTGACATCTCCGGTATTAAAGGGTTAATTAAAAAAGAACCCATGTAAGGATTTGATAAACAAAAAAAAACATAAATGAGACTCGGACTTAGCCCAGTCTATGATAATTTTGTTGTTTTCTTGTTGTTCTAAAAAAACAATGGAATCATTCTCAAATAAAATGACATATTTCCTTTTATGACCCATTGACATTCTGCAGGTTTGCTCTTCATGTAAACAAGACTCTAGAAATAAGGTTTGACTTTAGAAACAAACACAAAAAATGTTGGTTCTAGTTATGTCCATAATAGGTAGAAAAGGAATTTAAATCGATATGGCCTAAAATTTTCACTGGGTTTCAAAGACGTATTCATTTCAAAATGGGTTAAAAAAAAGAAACAATTCTTTCCCACCTCTAGACCCATAATACAGGCAGCAAAAATACCCACATTTCAAACATCAACTGAAGATTAGGCCAGTTCCAGGAAACCAAACGAAAGACATGCCGAAATGTCAGATAAAGCATAAAGTGTGATTATTGTGTCAGGCAGAACAAAGAGACTGACTTCCACAGTCACACAAAGCACCGCAGTATTATTCCTGCAGTCTCCCAAGCCTGAGAAACACCAGAGCTGGCCCACAGATTCAGTGAGGAAGGTTTCTTTATGTAAGATTGAAGGGAGCATTGTGTTTCTCAGCTTTAATCATGGATTGCCAACAATGATCCAACCGGGAATGACCAGACGATCCCTGTAACTGCGTGAACTTCAGTTTAAAGTCAAGAGAAGGACTTTACAGACGTGCAGTTATTGTTCGAAGTGAGCTCAGAACACCTGTGATTGTTGTTGGCTTTTGTTGTTGGCTTTTATCGTTGTCAGACTGGTAGTTTGAAAGCAATTCACAAATGACACAAGTGGCCCAATCTAGACTTTAGTGTCCATTCAAGCCGGCTGCTTTTTTTTGGTCCTCAAACATCAGACTCATGTAAACAGGATACAACAATGCCTCACTCATCTGCTTTGAGGTCTACTGGGTTGGTAACAGGAGAATGTAGCAATTTTTGTTAAAAATGCCAACGGAAAAATTTGTAGCTGTGACGAACAGTAGCTGCTGCAATTGGCGGGCCACAAGTGTGACCAGAGCGATGATGGGAAATGGAGTTGGGCTTACTCTGCACTAATAACTTAGAGGCAAACTTCTAATGAACTATGGCTGTTGTGATGATACTTTGTCCTAGAAAACTACACTTTTTTATTTTTTTAAAGGCCACTGAAAACTCTTTTAAAATAGATCAAAATATTATCGATGTGGGACTTATGTTGTGTTGTTTCCCTCCTATATAACAACAAAAAATGCCATTGATACAAAAAATGTATGTTTAATCCGTCCATATTGTACTTGTGTTGTTTAATTAAAGACTTAACTGCAAATTTGATGATATTTAAATAGATTTTTTTGTGAAATTACAAATAAATAGTTGCTCTCACACTCACTAATGCCTTCTTTCTGCGACATTATTAGGGAAAAAAGATTTTCAAAGCTCACAATTTTGTGCTTCATTGATACATTTGGAAAAATAAGTAGGAAATGTGTCCTTTTAGTGTTTTTTTGTTTTTTTTTTTGTTTTCTGCTAAGATTAGACTGACTTCATCAACATCTAGCTACCATGATGATTATTAACGAAACCAATAAAAAAAAAAAAAAAAAAACTCAAAAGAGAAGCATTTATGACCTTCATTCAAACAGAGAAAATAGGAAAGACAACTTTGCTTCTTCTACTACCCCACCAACACACACACACTAACACAGCACAATGGAGCTTTTTCGTTATGTACCTGTCTGAGATGCAGTGCTGTGGAGGTCAGACAGAGCTGCTGCTTCATCAGGCTCTTTATTTAATTTGAAGGAAAAGAAAACGTCCTTTGGTTTGACTCTGAAAGTAATTATTACTGAAAAAAATCACTTTGATTTGCAAATTGCAGATAATGGAGTCATTTGTGACTCTTGAATTAGCAACATAATTGGCCTGGTTTTTTTTCACTCATTGTGGATGCTCAGCATTTTCTTTGTCCTCCTCCACATTTCCCAGACCAACTGATAAATGATAACTGACACTGGAATACACAGTGACGTGTAAAATAAAGTTCAGCAGATTTTGTTTTAAAGATTTATGCACCAGCAGATGAGAAATACTACTTAGTACTAAATTATGAAAATAATATGTTATATGAACAGCAACGTAGAATGTAAAAAGGTGTTTCTATTTACTGAGGAAAAACAGTCAAAAAGCAGAAGCACTTTGTGAAACATGAAGCCTTTGGGGTTCTTAAAATATTCATCCTTTTTCTGTGCTAAAACTAACCATCCTGAAAGCTAGTGTGAAAACACATTTTCTTTTTTACTTTGAGTCCTACTTCCACCTGAAATTTTTGACTTTGCATTGCTTACCTCCCCACAATGTGGGCTAATTTGTAAAAAGTTGCGGTATAAATGACCTCAATTTAAAATGGAATATCCAATGAAATTCAGAACCCATGATGTCATGAAATCCATGAACTGTAGGACACTATTCAGGCCACAGGGGGTGTTAAAGCACCATTCACTCTTCAAAATCCAAAGTTTGTCTGCTCTGCTGCTCGGAATTAAATAAAAGAACACTTGTCTATGAAAGACAATCAAAATGTTTCATGTTTCTGGAGATTTTTCAAAACAGACATTCACATTTTTCAGATCTCTGCCTAATTCTAAATGCACATTAGCAAATTTTGCTAACTAGCCAGGAGTCTGCAAAAAAGAAAACAAAAAAAATCTGTGTTTGTGTTGCATGTGTTCGTAACTAACAGTCAAAATATGAAGTCACATGTACCCATTGTATTTTAGTGTTTTAACATGTTCTTTTGGTGTTTTTCTCATGAAGGACATATATAAAGAAAATTATGACCTAAATTGCATTTCTGAGTTGTTCAATTGGATCATAGGCTCGCTGATCCGCTTCATTCTGATGCATCCACTTGCAAACAAATATATCCATATAGATCTCTGATTTCCTCGCCCATGCCATTTGGCTCTAAACTGTACATCTAGATAGATCCAAACATTGCTTGCCATTTTAGCTGGACCTGTAATGTCAGGTTAAGGTTGTAAGGGGCTGTAAGCTAGCAAAAGATATCATAAATAGATGGATGATGGAAGATGTGGGCAGGCTTACTCTGCATCAATAATTCCGCCCACAATTAAGAAGTAAAAATTCAAATAAAATACTGTCCCTGTGCAGAAACTATGTTTTAGAAAATGACTATTTTTTTTGGCTATAAACAAATAGCATTATTATAATTAAGAGACCACTGAAAGTACAGCAGATCAAAAGATGATTGAAGTGGGCTCATTGGGCTCACAGGGCTCATTGACAATGGAACGTATTACGGTTGTGCATGTGGTAAGTTATTTTGTGAAGTATTTGTTCTGCAGAAGTAAGTTATGACATACAGGCGACACTGTTATACTCAAGTCGTTTGTAAAGCATTAGTGACAACTACCCCTACTAGGTACTCTGCAGGTAGAAATTACCAAACTCATACAAGGCAAGGAGCACACATTTAACAAATGAACACTTTTGGGCCCCTTGTTCAAATGATTTGGGTTGGGGTTAAATAAATAAAAAATCTGGGCTGGGCGGCCCGGCTGCACCTGGTGGCTGGGATCACTCCTTCTCCGGCCTTGGGACGGGGCAACCCTCTTGGGGCCTGCGTTTGCTCCAGGAAAAGCCTACCATGGCGTGGGGTCTGGGGGGAGCGGGCCAGGGGAGGGGATGTCTGTGGGCAAGAGGGGGGGGTCCACTACCAGTACAGGACCCTAGGGGCTTCCTCGGGCCCGCTGGTACCTGACCAGGTAGCTACAGAGGCGGTGCTTGGGGCGGGGCTGGGACTTGCCCTGGGGGCTGGCCCCCTCTGGGCTCCCCTCTCTTTGTGTGGGGTGGGGGGTGTGGGTGTGGGGCCTGGGGGGTTGGCTTTCGGGCAGTGGGGCCTTTGCCCTGGGGAGACTTGGGCCCAATGCTGGGGGGGGCGGGTGGACGGTTGTTTAACCATCGGGGGTCAGTTTGGTAACTGTCCCCGACCTTCCCTCCTTCCTCATACGACCACTTATTAGGTTGGAAGGGGGGTCGTGCTTGCGGAATACCTCGAGGGGCCGAGCCACTTGGCAGTGGTCCACCCCTCCCATGGTCTCCGCACAGTTTCGCCCCCTTCTCTTGGTTTTAAATGCACCTTAGACACGTAGGATCCTTGGTGGGGGGTGCTAGGACATCACTGCCAGTAAGCAGGAGATGTCCTCATAGTGCTCTACCCTCCAATTTTAACTGCACCGTAGACATTTAGGGCTCCTTGGTGAGAGGGTGATTGGACATCCCTGTAAGCAATCAGGAGATGTCCTCAGTGCCCTTCTCGCCAATTTTAACTGCACCCTTTATTACACACACCCTTCAACCACAAGAAACACACCTCAACATACATTACACAAGGAAGGTGGGACTACTGATCTTCTGTCCCCTACTCCATCCCCGGTGGAGGGAACAGGGCCTTCAGCAGCGGTGGCCTTGTCTTTTGGGTGTCGGCCTCCTGGGCCCGGCGGCCCCCTCCCCACGCAGGGAGAGGGATCCCTTAGTCCTCTGGCAAGTCCATGAGTGGGGGATCATATTCCATCTGAGCCTGGAGGGTGTCTGTGTCCTTGTGGTGCGGGTTCTGGTCCTTACCCTCGGGTGCCGGGCCCCTTCTGGGTCACAACATTAGGATAGCCTTGTCAGGCAATGTACACCTTTGGGGACCCCCACTTCTCTTGGTCATCCCTCCTCTAGATGGGGGTAGCTGACCCCCGCCGTGCTCTCTTCTGGATCTCCGCAGCTGCCTGGAGCTTTGAAGCGGGTCTCCCATGGGGAGGGTGGGGGGATGCTCAGAACTCCTGGGTGGTGGTGGGCGGCTTGTCTGGGGTGGTGGGGCTCTTGGGGGTGGGGCCCCGCGCTGGGCCGCCTGGCGCGGTGGGAGGGCTGCTCTCCTGACTGGGCTGGGCCTTGTGCTCTGCGCTTCCGTACCTCACTGCGCTCGGGTGTTGGGGGCCCGTGTGGCTGTCCTGCGGGCCCTGGTCTGGGTGCTTGGCCGGGTGCTTGCTTCCTGATGCAAGGAAAAAATGTTTGCCAGTTCTTGTATAATCAATGTCAAATAAAGCAAAACCTTTTGTTGCTCTGATAATGACTGTTAGCATCGGACTGAGGTTAGGAAAATGACACAAATACCTTCTTTTTTTTTTTTCTCGAGCGAACCATTTTTAATATTAAAACTTTGCAAAGACATACCTCTAAATTCATATTTAAATTTACAAATCAGAACACAATTACTTTTGAATGTCAAAAGTTGCCCTGCACTAATATAGTCTAAACCAGGGATGGGCAAACTTTTTGACCACTGACCATTGGATAGGACCACTGAAATGATGCATGGTTTGTTTTGGTAATCCACCTCAGAGGAGGAAGAAACAACAAGGAATCTGGATAAAAACTTGCTTTATTTTAATTAAAAATTAATAATTTAAAACAGATCATTTTGGAGTTTTTTTATTTTTAAACTCTGGCTTTTGTTCTTATTTTATTGCCAATTGCAATGATGGGTGGATGTCCCTGGGGAATATGCAAACTTAAAGAAATACTGTGTTCATATGGCGTTGGAATAAGGGGAAAAATGACTGTCCAACTCAAAAATCCACATAAATATCAGGAAAAAACAACAACAAAATCATTCAACACCACATGAATGCAGAATATTTTCTGGACCTAAACAAAGGTCATTGTACAGTATTTGTAGTGGACCATCTATGTGGAGAAACCATCATTACAGGGAAAAAAAAAAAATATGAAAATTAGTTTGGCAGGACAGATTAAATAGTTTAACAGGCTGCATGTGGCCCTTTGTCTAAACTCATGTTAAATACTGACTTCTACAGACAGTCAATTATCTGTGTCTTTGTGTAAATGGAAGTAAACTATAAACACACAGCCACCACATCTAATTCACAATTGATCAATCAAAACAGATCATGCGTCACTTGAGGGTGGGGCCTTTGCTGCACTTCCTGTCAGTAGCAGATTGTTGCAGATAGGCTAAAGAAACAAGCAATTCAAAACTGTTTGGTTAACAAATAGCCTGAACACAACATGACATCAGCGATGAGCGTTTTAAGAAGGATAATCATGACCATGGCTCTTAGAATTATAGTTTTTCAGGTATTGTATCAGACCTATTTCTTGTTCATTCAAAGTTTTAGCAGAATAGGCAGGAATAATCTGTTTGAAGGTGAATGCTTTTGTTTCAGATACTTTGGTGAGCTTTAAAGGAACTAAGAGCAGACTGGACATTACCAAAGAGTTGTGACAACCAGGAAGCTATTTGTTGGGCTTTTGGATCCTTGGGTTAATGACATAATACATCTCAGGTGCATCCACAAGAGGGATTTCAGCGAGGGCCTTGAAGTACACAAACATTTTTCCACTTTGCTACACTTCAACTTGAAGAAACTAAGGCTAACCGAAAACGCCAAGATTTATGGATTCTATGTTTTTAATTCTAAATTAGATCTTTATAAATAGTATCAAACAAATACTGTTTTTGTTATTCCAAGACATTAGTGAGATTAAAATATAAAATCAATATTCTGCTGAAAACCAAGTAGCCCATCTTCGTGTAGAATTTGTAACGATGGAGGTTTGTAATCATACGCTTTAGTGTTGAGGTGTGCTGGGAATCAAGTGAGGTTGTTTGCAGCGTGTGGGGCTGTAACAACAGGTCAGTGGTGAAATGAACTTCTGCTCCATTTTAGTGAGAGGCCTTCATCTGCATTGAGCTAGAAGTAATGAAAGTGTGGTGGAGCATTGAAGATTGATGCCCAGGAACTCCCAGACCTCTTCTCTCTGCTTTTTACCCTTTCTCGTTCATCCATAAGCACTTGCCCTCTTCTTTCCCACCTTCCTTTCTTTGGCTGCGTTTCTGTGTTTCCTTAAATGATTCTGCAATTCTTTTCTTCACTGTCCTGCACACTGCTCACATGTAATTGTCATTGGTTGTCTTGTTCCACATTTTAATCTTGACTATTTTTTCTGATTAGATAAACACCCACAGTCTTTAATAAGTGACTGAGATATTTAAAACATCCATGCTTATCTGACTGCATAAATAAGGATACATTATTCATTGACAAGCAATCATCATTGTGTTCTTTTGAAACTGCATTTCAGCCTCAAAATTGATTTTTCATCCTAAGCCGATGCCATTCTGTTATTTTTTAAGGAAAATTTGGAATTTGTGCTTGTTTTTTTAGAAACTACTTATATTAAACTTGTGTTTTTGTGTTTTTAATATGTTCTTGTAGCATTTCCTCACGATGAAGAAAATTTCAAAAAGAAATTAAGCTTAAAATTAGCCATAAGCTCACTGCCTTGCTCAATTCAAATGCATCCATTTGCAGACAAAGATACATTTTTTGTTTTTCCTGTCTGAGCTAGAATCTGGCTCAAAACTGAATGGCTGAATAGCTTCAACGTTTTTCACCATTTTTGTTGCACTGGTAATGTTAGGTTGACTGACTATGAATGGCTGTAAGATAGCGGAAGACAGAGTGAACAAAGGGATGATGGGAAGGGGGGGTTAAGGGTAAGTAATGGAAATAAATAATATTTGGAAATAAAGCCTATTTTTTGACATATTAAAAGGATGTCTCTTCTGTAAACTGATGCCTTTTGAGGATTTTTTAAATATTTCCTTGGTTTGTTTTTGCACAATAATGTAACATTTACATGTCCTAGAAATGTCTTTTTTAATTTGAGGCTAAAAATAGCATTATCATAATTGAAAGACCACCGGGAATGCTTTTAAAATAGTTTAAAAGATTATTTAAGTGGAACTTTAAGTGTTGGGTAGTTCATTAACTCTAATCTAGCGATTCATAACAGTTTCAGAGTCCACATTATTATCTGTGTGTTGGACCAGCTTTTTAGTTAGGCAGGCATTTGGTAGGAACTCCATGCATTGAGAAACAAAATTACTTCTGTATGTACAGTATTTGTCAAGTCTCTCACAAACTGGGCAGTGAACCCTGCATGCTCTCAAAGCCAGACTTTGAATCAGTGGCGTATTGTCAGTGCCTGCAATGTCTTCAGTGAAGGCCTAAAGTCATTATATTATAATATATATATATATATATACCCTAATGCATCCCTCTCCAGCTTGGCAGAGCTACGGAGAGGGCAGAATTTTGCAGGGAAATCTCCTGCTGATCTCCTGGACTTCTTTCAGCAGAAGGGCCTGAAGTGAAGCACAGCTGCCACAGATGTACACTCTCTTGTGTTTGTCGGTGACCATTCCCATCTCCATCGCTTCTGTGGAGTGGAGCTTTTTGGCCCTGAAGTAGATCAAAACATACACCCGGAAAACGATGGGACAGGCTCACCTCTCATGTACGACCTTGATGAGCATCGAGAAGAACTTGTTGGAACTCAAATGTACAGATGGTTTTTCTAAAAAAAATAATCCAAATATTTTTGAAACAAGAAAGGAGAATGAAATTTATCTTTGAAAAAGTTGGATTTTCTGTTAAAATATTTTTTAAAATAAAAATGATTTTTTTCATGTTTGTCAATTGTGCATAAATGTTTGTTGCAGCTGTTATTGCAGTGGCAGGAGACTTGCACAAGCAAAGTTTGTTTTTACAATAAGTTTGTGCCATTTTAGTGACTACAATCTAAATGAAGTATCCATTGAAGATGAAATTGCTCCATAAAATAATATTAATATATATGACGATGGTGTTAGAGATAGCGATGATGGTTTTGGCAAAGGAAAACTGAAGGCTCAGCTCTGACATGCACGAACAGCCACTGCTTTAAATACAGTCATATGACTACACCTTATAACAAGCATATAGAGCAATGCACCCTGAAGGACCAGCGACCCGTCCTTGCTATTTCCTGCCTTTGCCCTGAGGCAGCTAGATGGATAGATGGATGTGCTGTGAGCAATATATATATATATATATATATATATATACATATACATTAAAAACTATGCCAGTCAAAGCTTTAAATTGGACATTTTTCTACCTGTCATAGAGGACTTCAAACATTTCCCAAATACAACAAAACAAACCAAACTGAAGTCTAATAACCACTACGATGGTTGAACTGATTGACACAGCACATTTTCTAGAAAAAAATAGGGGCTCTGAGGTCCTACTCACTAAACAAGAGACTTTAATTAGCTGCCACTGTGCTCGAGTCTGACTGAGTAATTAATTTTAAGTTCAGGAAAAAACACACAAAAAGCAGTGTGTGACATTCATGAATTATTGTTTAAAATGGACCAATCAAACAGCAGTAGAGGAAGGTGATAGCATTTTTAATTGTGTCGGGGCATCCCTGGATGAGACATTGCTTTTTCAAACTGAATTTTGATCCAAAAAACATAGTAAACAGTAAACTAAAAAATTCTGCTGTTTTGAAATCACAAGTCAATTGATTTAAACAAAAACGTTAATTGAAAACAAAGATTTCTTTCATATTAATTATATAATATTATATATATTTGTTAATTGGAATTTCATTTTCAAAGTCAATAGCTATTTGTAGATTGCATAGTCAACAGAGAATTTAAATGCAAGTTGAATTATTTTTGTCGCCCTAGTTTTTAGACACAGCTCCTGGTTAATCTGGTCAAGTCAGTTTTTATTAATTTTTTTCCTTTTGTTTCTCTTTCATGAAGGGCCATGACTAACAACAAGAAAATGTTAAAAATCCCTTTGCCAATGCACAAAATGATCTTAAGATTATTTAACACATATAATGTGCTCTACATGTTTTTCAGGTGTTACCATGGCATACAGCAAAGTGTGTGATGTGCAGGGAGGAGCACTTGACAGTGAGGCTCTGCACTGCCCTGAGACTTTGGATCTTGACTGGAATCTTGACAAGGATGGGGTGCAGGAACACGGGTCAAGCATGGACCACATGCAGATGCAGCATGTTGAATGCCCAAGATCAGGTTAGATGTTATCTTGTGTGTAAAAAATATTGTGTATCATGTATTGTATGTATATATATATATATATATATATATATATATTTAATGATATATAATATAAAAAACTTCTCAACAATTCATGCCAATTCATAGTCGGGAACTATCCCGTTTTTAACATGATCACCTACAAAAAATATTTATACATTAAATCATTTTTTAATACTTTATTTATTATTACTTATTATTAATTAATTATTATTTGTATTTAGGTTTAGATTGCTTTTTACAAAAGGTGGACTATTTGAAACGTAATGCGGCCTGTTGTCATGGTAACAAGTCAATGGCTTGCTGATTCTGCAGTCCTCGACTGCAATGGCAAAGGAAAGCGATATATATATATATATGCTGATCGTCACGATAGGTTTAATAAAGCATCAGTTCAGAGCGAAAGGTCACCTCTTACCGCTTGTTTTTGTCCAGATCACGAAGAAAACGTTTGTTTTGAAGAAGCCTGCACCTATCTGAACATCATCTAAAATTAGTTTTAAAGTCATGTTATGCCAACTTTGATCAATTGGTCCTTCAGATGAAATTCAGATACTTTCTTGTGCGCACAACAAGTCAGTACTTGTTTCTATGTTCCATTAGGGGCGCTGTATCTTTGTATTTTAATCTCACTAATTTGCTTTGTACCACATCAATGCCGTAACCAGTTTCAGACCGTGGCCCTGATCCTGAGGTGATGGAGTCTGTCCAGCCATCAATTTCCCCACATGGACGCTTCGAAAGACTCCAGGAAGATCCCAACTACAATTCACGCTTCAACAGGACTCCGGGCCACAAAGAACAAAGACAACTACAGTGTTTCACTTTCAGGTATTTCAATGGTAATTTTGTGGAAACTTCTGACCTAAAGTCACCTTTATTCGACCAGCATGTTTCTTTCTGATAAAAATGACACAAGTATTTGAAAAAAGGTAATAATATGATGTACAAAATTGTGGATATAAAAAAAAAAAAAAATCAGCTTGAACAATAAGTTATATGTCCATAATTATTCATACCTTGCCCTAGTTTTAACAGAAAAACCTTGACTATTGGCTAATTCTGCAATCAAAGACTTATAATTGCTAATCAGTATTTGACCTGTTTCCTTTATGTTTTTTGGTTTTTTTTTCAATTTATCTTTTGCGGTTTTTCACGTTGGAAGGTATACGAAAAATAAGTATTTGGTCAATAACATACGTTTAACTCAATACTTTTTATATAACCTTTATTGGCAATGACAGCAGTCAGATGTTTTCTGAAAGTCTTCACAAACTGTTGCTGGTATTTTGGTCCATTCCTCCATACAGATCTCCTCTAAAGCAGTGTTTTTTTTTTTTGTTTGTTTACTTTTGGACTGTCACTCAATGCCCTTGCTGATGGAAGGAGGTTTTCACTCAACATCTGACAATACATGGCCCCATTCATTCTTTCGTTACACGGATCAGTTGTCCTGGTCCCTTTGCTGAAAAACAACCCCAAAGCATGATTTTTCCACCCCCATGCTTTACAGTAGGTATGGTGTTCTTTGAAAACAACTCAGCATTCATTCTCCTTCAAACACGACCGACGAGCACAGTTCTTACCAAAAAGTTCTACTTTGGTTTCACCTACATATATTTAAATATTTTTAAGAAATGTATCTTTTATCCTTAATACTTGTATTGCATTGGGTCCACTGGCACATGAAAATATCCAGAAATGGCCTTGTGTTATCATTTTCTGACGAGTTCAGCCCTGATTGGCATTTGAAGGTCCTCTGAGAAATCGTACTGTTCTCAAAATAGCTGAAGACGGTTGCTGCTCACTGGACAGACAGACAAGAAGCTACAGGAAAGCCACATGGTTGGCTTCAGAAAGACTATTAATCTCTGGCAGAAGATATTTCATAACTGCCAACAGAGCACAGACTTTCTGAAAAGCTCGGCTTGGTAATAAGACTCTTGGAAGATAAAAATAATTCAGATTCTCAAAAGAATATTTTTACCCAGAGGAGAACTGCTAAGAATAACCTTGTTTTCAAACAGCAGATCTATTATAATTGTGTGGGTACAATGCTGGAGATGCACACTATAAAGCACAAAAGTAATTCACAAAATACAGTAAAAATAAAATGTATTAGATTAAAATGTGACATTGATAAAAAAGATTCAAAATCTGTTTTAGTAGCTAACTTGATAGCATTATCTTATGGTGACTGGCAAATCTGACATTTAGTATGTTAATATTAAATATTTTACCAAAAAAAATTAATACATTTATAGTACTCTTTTTTAACTTATTTTTACTACATTTGTGTCAGAAATAGTTGTGATAAAATACACAAAAAATATTGAACATATTATAAAACGACCATTTATATAAAGTGAACAGTAAATTGCCCAAAAATAAATTCAGATCAGCCTGAATCCAAAAGGATAGATATAAATAAATATCTTTTTAATCGGGGACCCCCACTTCTCTTGGTGGTCCCTCTTCTTGGTGGGGGTGGCTGGCCCCTGCCGTGCTATATCCAGGATCTCCTGGTGGGTGGTTGTCTGGGGCTTGGGGGCAGGTCTCCCATGGGGGGGCCCTGGCTTGTACCAGGGACTGGGGTGGGGGGATGCTTGGAACTCCTGGGTGGTGGCAAGCGGCTTGTCTGGGGCAGGGGTTTTCTCGGGGGTGGGGTCCCCTGCTGAGCCCCTCGGCGTGGTGGGAGGGCTGCTCTTCTGGCTGCTATAGGACTTGCACTCCCAGTGCTCCCATGCCTCTCTCCTCTCAGGAGTTGGGGGCCCATGTGGCGGTCCTGCGAAGATCGATTGCTGTAACAATTACACAAAAAAAATCTCTAATGCACCAGATTAAGGTTAAAATAAAGTAGGCCTAAATATTATTTTTTTGTTTTCATGAAGCTACATTAACTGACTCTTAAAAAAAAGAAATTAGTGTTTTGGAATCTATCTCTTTAAAGAATGAAATCAAAGTTAATTAAATTACTTAGTTTAATTTGTCAAAATTTTTTATCAAAGCTCAACAAATGTGAATCTAAACATAACTCTTAATAACAGTGAGCTTTTTCAGTCTTTGGTCAGATTTATTTGACCAATGGTGAAGTGGGGCCCACAGTCCGATACGATATCCTGAGGGAGGTCATAGTTGCAAAAGATGTGGGTAACCAGCTGTTCAGCTGTCTCCAGAGCTGTGGGCAACTTGGACAAGGGAATGAGACAACAAGCCTTTGAAAACCGATCAATGACTGACAGGATTGTGGTGTTAGCTTGAGAGTGAGGTAGGTCTGTGATGAAATCCACTGCAATATGGGATCAGGGACGTTATGGTAGGGGCTTGGGGTTGCGGGAGACCGGCTGGAAGACGAGGGGACATTGCCATTTGACATAATGCATAACAGGTAGCAAACTGGGCCACTTCTGCCTGCATTGTGGGCCACCAGAAAGAGTTCTTTATTAAAGTCTGTGTGGCAGTCATACCGGGGTGTCCCGCTGCAGGCCTGTCATGCACCAGATGGAGAACCTGTTGCCAATAAGAAGGTGGAAAATTAACTCAGGACATCCACAGGGTGGTGGAAGTGGATCAGCAACATTGCATTCTGCCAGCTCAATCATGACATCCCACTGTATGGGTGCCAGGATCAACGAGGCAAGCCCAATAGACTCTGAAGTAACTGGCCCTTCTATGGAGATTTTGTCAAGGTAGGAAAATGCTTCAGCCTTCCTGTTCTTGGAGCCTGGCCGATATGAGACCTGGAATTGGAACTGAAAGAAAAACAAGGATCATTGTGCTTGACGGGGATTCAACCTTTTGGCAGACTTGATGTATTCCAAGTTCTTATGAACCAGGAATGGCTGAGATTCCCCCTCTAGCCAATGCCTCCACTCAGAGAATGCCTCCTTCATAGCGAGAAGCTCTCGTTCGCCTATGTCATTGTTTCTTTATGGATCATTGAGTTTTCTTGAAAAATAAGCACATGGGAACATCTTGGGCGGCTGACCATGGTGTTATGACAATATGGCCCCAATCCCCGTGCTGTAAGCATCCACTTTCACAATAAATTGAACGGAGGGATCTGGATGGTGGAGGATGGGCGCCTGGGAGAAACGTGGCTTGAGGGACCGGAATGCTGTGGTGGCCTCCGGAGTCAAAATAAGTTGTTTGGGAGTTCCTTTCAAGAGGGAGGTGAGAAGGACCCCCACCGTGCTGAAGCCGATAGAAATTGGCGAAGCCGAGGAACCGCTGCAGCTTCTTCACAGTGGTTTGTTGAGGCCCCTGTAGCACCGCCTCCACCTTGCCCATAGCTACTCTGTGCGCGCTGATGAGCATTATCTGTAATAGTTTAGTTATCTTGAAGTAAGAAAATATTCAAAAAAATTGGCAAATTATATTTCACATTAAAACTAATTAAATAAGGTGATTGAAATTATTCCTGAATTAAAAAACAAAATTAATTACTGAGTTCTCTTTTTTTCTGAGACCTATATTTTTGTTTTTCCCCTTTGTAATATTTTTACCTTGCCTACAGCAGCATAAAGCATAATATATAGTTTGTTTTGAATCTTTTAGATTGAAAAAGGCTTGGTTCAGGCCTTCCTTTGAACATTTGGGGTTGTTTTCAGTGTTTTCCAGTTGCACAAAGACTCCCTGATGCATTTTAGCGTCTTTTCTTCATCATCTTATAAACAGCATCTTTTCACTTTTCAATTGCTTCCCTTTTTGCACCAAAACAGCGAGCTACACTGTGACCTTTATGTGCTTTTGTCCACAGATACCTGCTGACAAGTTTGGTGCTTTTAGTCCTGGGTTTCCTTGTTGGCTGGTTGACCCACACGTCTTCCATCAAACCACATCTTCCTATCCCTGAAAGTTCAGACCTACTCAAAGAGCTGCTAGAAGGAATCAAAGCAGACAAGATAAATTCACTGCAGAGGTAAAATACAAAGTACTTCATGATTATAAGAATATCAGCAAACACTGAAAGCCTGAAAGTTGCAGAGATATTTCTGTTTAAATATCCAATAGGTGCTTCATTTAAGTGTTTAATGTCTAGTTTCATTCCGACAACTTACCATTAGGCAAAGGTAGGCAATCGCCTGGGGCCCTCAACAAGCTATGGTCCCCGAGCTGAACACTTATTAATAAAAGTGTCTGAAATAAAAATTATTCCCATGACTTTTTAACTCTGTCATAAAAAAACACAAATCACTGAAATGTTATAAAACTTATCATGTGAAATAGTTTTGTCCTCCTTGTCTTGGGTGGTTTCCAACCCATTTGGGCTGTTGTTTTTTCTGACTTTGTTGGCAAAAAGAAATGCTTTAGGCGGGTGGACATAATTGGTGCGGGTTTGGGGATTTTTTGCAACTTGTAGTTCTTTTTTTAAACATTTCAACCAGGAAGGTGCAGTCGAAAGTTCCATAAATACAATTGATATGTTTAATTTTAAATGTTTTTATCCTGAAAATCACCGTATTTTACATACTTCCTGTCCAGTTTCAGCTCGAGGCAGCGAGCTCTGCCGCACGGAGATTAACTAATCGCATAAGAAATTGGTTTGATTGTTCCTTTTATTTTACTCAGTATATTTTAATGATATAATGAGCCCTGTGACAGACTGGTGATCAGTCCAAGTTGCCTTCGCCCATGAGTGGCCAGATTGGGATCCGGTAGCCCAGAGACCCCGAAAGGAACAAAGCAGGTTTTGAAAATGAAAGAATATTAATGATACAATGCTTCATTTTTATTTTATTTTTTTTTACATTCTTTGTAACTTGGGTTGTGTTCCCAAGTTCTGGTTGGGAGTGTGTTATAGCCTCCTGTCTGCCCTGATGTTGTGGCACTCCAGTTATGTTACAATTGTGTTGTACTTCATCAATCTCAAGTTGTGATAGCAGTTGCCATTTGTGGATGATAGAACATCGAGGTACCAATTGTTTGGCAGTTACCCTTGATTTGGGGTTCTGAAAGGATCTATTTACTCCACATTCTCTGCATGCAACCTCTCTGAGTAGGATTATTTGAGTAGTAGCATTCCAACAGAACCTTGTTCTCACATCTTGTCCCTAAACATTGGTAGAAAGTGGTTGAGATTTTTCTCTTCATTCAATGATAGCTTACTGGAGAGAGTTTAAACAAGATTAAAATGTGAGAAAATGTTAATGTCTATTTGAGAAAAGGGTAAGTGAGTAGAGTCTTACAGACTCTTACAGTCTTCAAACATTTATAATAACTGTAAAAAAGAAAAGTTGACTAGTTTGACTAGTTAGTCCACCTACCAGGGTTGATTTTTTAATGTAACTCTGGTGATAAATGGAGAACGTTTATGATGCCTTTCAAAGATTTAGCTTGTGGTCTTCAGATTTATTTTTTTCATTGGTGTAATGGATTTTTATGAATACACATTGAATAAAATATTGGTGTTCTGATGTGTTGTCTTTCCTCCATTCTGGATATTCACTACTTTTCAAACTGAAGCACAAAGACTTTATAGTATTAGAGTCATAGTTAAGGTTCTGTATTTCTATTTAACAGGCAGTCACAGGAAATAATTTTTACACGAACAAAAGAAAATTTTAAACCTTAAAAGCTTAAAAAAGTGCAATTTTTGTCCAAGTCCTTGATTTAAAAAGAGCACCTTTGGAGTACTATCATTTGTGTCTCCTTTTCTCCCCATCGCTCTAATGCAAATGTCTCTTTGCTGGTTGTGTTTGTTCTTTTAGATCAGTAAAAGCTTTGAAAATTAATTTAATACTATTTAATTTTTAGACTGATATGTGAAAACCATAATGAATCTATTTTTCCAACTTCCCTTTAAGGGAATTTGAGCAGCGATATGTTTCCTTGCTCATACTGTGGCTTGCAAAAGTATCCATACCCCTTGAACTTCTCCACATTTTTTTTTACATTATGACTACAACATGAACATATTTTATTGGAATTTTATGTAAAAGTGAAGTGGGAAGAACAATTTTTTTTTTTTACAAAGAAAAAACTGAAAAGTGCAGTGTGCAAAAGTATTCAACCTCACTGGGTACATTGTGGAACCAACCAACATGCTGGATTTAGGTCTGGACTTTGACTGGGCCAAGTTGGGCCAACACACAAATACGTTTCATTTGAAGCCATTCTATTGTAGCTTTGGCTTTATGTTTAGGGTTGTATTTGGCTCCATCCATCTTCCTATGAACTCTAACCAGATTTCCTATTCCTGCTGAAGAGAAGCAGCCCCCAGAGCATGATGCTACCACCACCATGTTTGACAGTTGGTATGGTCTTTCAGAGTGATTAGCAGTGTTATCCTTTGGGTCACACTGCTTGCAATCTGGCTCCGGTGTGGCTGAGGTGCAGAAAGCCGGAGTCTTTACGTAACATGAAAAGTGTGAGAGGCACTCACACTGCATCCGGGCCAGTCTGGCCTCTGCGGTCTGGCCTTTGCAGTCCGGCCTCTGTGGCGCGATCCAGAGATCCAGAACTGCCCCATCCTTCTTGATGCAACACATTCTTTTGATAAGGATAATGACTAAAATGACAGAACCTGGGCTGACATATCACAAGCTCACTTGATGGTGAGATGGACATTTAAACTCAGATTAGAAAGTCGAGAAAAGTATGCCCATCTTTTTTGAAGGCAAGCCACGCAGAAAAAGAAGTGTTGTGAATATACTTCAAAATCACAATGGAATGAGGGTTTGTTTACTGTTACGTCATATTTAAATGGTTCTCGCGAAAACCTATGTGAGTTCAGAAATCTGCAAGGTTTGTAGCAGAAATCTGCGAGGTTTGTAGCAGAGCCTGCTTGCAGCAGGACTGCAAGCAATCCGTAGTCAGTGTGAGTTACCGACCGTAGCTAGACATTAAGTCCGGATTTGTGCTGTATATGACTGATGGTTGTCCTATGGACATATTTCTCCACCTGAACCGTAGATCTCTGCAGTTCATCCAGAGTCACCATGGGCCTCCTGGCTGCATCTCTGATCAGTGCTTTCCTTGTTCGGCCTGTTAGTTTAGGTGGACAACCATGTCTAGGCAGGTTTGCAGTTTAAATTTCTCTACAACTTTATCCCTGACCTGACTGGTGTGTTCCTTACACTTCATGATGCAGTTTTTTCCCCAGTTTTCTCTTGACAAACCAGATGGTCACAAAAAAGCTGTATTTGTATACTCAGATTAAATTACACACAGATGGACTCTATTAAGTAATGAAGTCAACATTTGATCAGTCACCAATCATCAAGCAACTTCTGAAGGCAATTGGATGCACTCAGAGAAAAGGGGGGTGAATACTTTTGCACACTGCACTTTTCAGTTTTTTATTTATAAAAAAAAAAAAATTGAACTCTTGTATAATTTTCCTTACACTTCACAAGTGTGTACCACTTTGTGTTGGTCTTCCTCATAAAATTCCAATAAAATATATTTATGTTTGTGGCTATAATGTGAGAAAATGTTCAAGGGGTATGAATCCTTTTGCAAGCCACTGTATACGGCTTGTTTGTTTAGGAAAATACACAGCATTCCTCATATATCAAAGATGGCCTTGCTGAACATAACTGGCAGTTTAGTGTAGATTATCTTAAACTCCAAACCCTTTTAGAACAGAGTCTGTTTCCATGGTTTTACAAGAGCATTTTCATCCTGTTAGTGGTACTCTTTTTTTCTTTTTTCTTTTACTGTACTGGTAGACGCGGTATTGCAAACTAGATTCTTTGTCAGCTGTGAAAAGCAATCCACTGCAAAGTGCAAAAAAAAAACATTTGTAAGAAGTAAATACTCTTTAGTAAATTCAGTACAGTATACAGTAGACACACTACAGTCCATGTTCCAGTCCCACAGATGCTTCAAATAATGTTCAGCAACACTGATCCTCTTGATAAAACTCAAGATGAGACCGCTTCTCCATCTGTAGGGCATTTGTCTTTTTAAGACAGAGCAAATGTTAAAGAAAATGTGTTGCTATCAGAAACAGACAGACTTAAATTTTCTCTGATTTAGTGTGTGGATAACATTGAACTAGCAAATCCTGTTGGACATTTTACAAACTTTGTCTAGTATATTGGTTGCCTGCAAAATTACCTAGTGCACATAGATGTTAGGCCTAATGTCATAGAGTTAGCTTTACTAGTAAACCAAATGACATTCAAAAGGATGGTTATAAAGATGTTCTCATCTTTGTTTAAAGCTTCGACCATTTAGTAGAAAGATTACATTTTTATTGTGATAGTGTACCTGAGGAATTGTGCTGGTATGCAGTGACCTGGCAGAGTTTTATAACCTTTGTTTTTTCTTTTTTTTGAGGACTTGCTGTATGTAGGTCATGTTCTTGTATTGCAGATCAAGTACAAGTCCTTTTAGAAAGGGGACTATTGTCAATAAACATGTTCTTGTAGCATCTTTCTTATGATGGAGGACATATGTAAAAAAAATTTAAGATTAGAGCTGAATTTCTGAGTCTTTCTTTATTCAAATTGTGATGAATCAGGAGCAGATGAAAAGATGTCGTTTGAAATGTAATTTTTTTAATCGCCAAGTCACAAACTCCCTGCTCCACTCCGCTCCATTCCAGCACTTGTAGACAACTAGATCCATATCCGTCTTCAATTTCCTTGTCTGAGCCGGCATCTGGCTCAAAACTGTATGGCTGGATAGCTCCAATAGTGTTCGCCACTTTTATTCTACCTCCAATGTTAGCTTGTGGGGGAGCAGGGCTGTAAGCTATCAGGAGAGAGTCTAAAAAGACGAATGATGGGGAGTGCTGACAGCTATACTCCATGCAAACAGTCCTTCCCAAAACTCAGAGTTACATTTCTGATCAACTCCTTGTGCTCTGCAGAAAAAAAAAACAGGTTTTCTTTTATTTTGGCTTAAAACGGCATAATCACGATTAAAAATCACTGGGAACACTTTTATAATAGATCAAAACATGATTGGAGTGAAACTTTAGGTATTTTGTTCAAATTGTTTACTAGGATTTTTTTTTTTTTGTTTTAGCTACTTTTTTAAAAACAAACAAAAAAAAACTACAGCAAATCATTAAGTGAAATAACTTAATTGTTTTAGCTAATATGTGATGAATACAACTTTTCCATTTGAGAAAAAAACTAAACAAAAAAAAGCTAAAGTTTATGTAGAATAAACATAATTGTACATATTTGTATTTAAACTTTTCAATTAACTTAAAAGGAAACAATATTCTGTGAAATTGTATTAAAACTGCAAAATGTGCAAAGATGAAAAAAATAATCAGGCTGCCTTACAGTGAAAGTTTTCTAGTGAAAATGGATATTCCAGTCACAAAAAAAAAAAAAAAAAAAAAAAAAAAGGAAAAGCAGAAATGTCTGATGGCATCCTCTCTGCTGACTCAACCAGTGATAGAACGGACAAGCATTCACAGACTGAAAAACTGAGTAAACAAGCCTCTGTGTAAGACAGCCTGGCAGCTTGTTTGATCCCCATTTGCACTTTCTTCCATCTCACCTGACCTATAATACTTTACCGTACTTGTCATTTTTCAAAACAGACCCAAGCATTTGGAAAACAGATAACAAGTTTGGAAAGACATTTAAAATGCCAATGTCCACCAAACGGGAAGTTCATTATAGATTCTGGATGATTTTATCATGCAATGTTTTTTAAAGAAAAATTTTAAAAGAGTACTTTTGCAGGGTTACTTTTGCAAGTTCATATTTTTTTAAATATTTGAGGTACTATCGTTGAGATTTTTGTTTTCCTCAACATCATGATTTAACACCTGTCATGTTGAATTTTACCAATCCTAGAGGGTTTGGGGTGGGTTGAAAGAATAATTTTGAAAACACTGTAATACTTTACATTGTTTTCAGAATTCATGTGAATGTAATTATAATCAGCGTGTTGAACTGAAGGGCATAGTAGCCACCACAAGTCTGAGGCGTAGTGGTCAGGGACCTACAAAAACTGAAAAAAAATATTTGTCTTTGAATTTAACTCAATTGATTTGTTACTTTTTAAAATGACTGTTGCGTCACTGTGGCTCAATGAAGTATGCTGTTTAGTTTTCCAGCACTAACTACAGTGACTACTGTTGTTCCATGAAGAATTTCAGACTGATAGAAATCCTAATAGTAACGCTTTGTTTACACTGAGCATGTGTTGTGCGTTCAAGATCACGCTTTTAGCGCACAGTGTTGACTATTCATACTGGACCATCACTACTAGCGTTTGTACTTGCAGCCGGAAGAGGCTTGATGCAAAATATGAAAGCGATGCAAATCTTCCGAATCTTCCTCCAGACTGCGTCTTTCTCAGCTCTATTCCATTAAATCAAAGACTTGGTATCATATAATTCTGACCAGGCAAAAACC
The DNA here is from genome assembly GCA_036245035.1 of Adrianichthys oophorus. Taxonomy (NCBI): domain Eukaryota; kingdom Metazoa; phylum Chordata; class Actinopteri; order Beloniformes; family Adrianichthyidae; genus Adrianichthys; species Adrianichthys oophorus. The sequence continues at coordinate 4,073,365 of BSAI01000138.1, forward strand.
ATAATTATTATTTTCTCCTCCATGATCTGTTAACACCTCCGTGACATAAAAGGGACGTCATCCATACACCACTACCACATCTTCCACAGTGGTCAAAGTTCAACTGGTTTAACTTTGAACATGCGTTCAATGGCTGCACGTTGTGACGGAGCAGCTCCGTCCCTCTGTCTGACCGGAGCGCAGTGAGCACTCCCCCCCACACACACACACACACACAGACACTCCTACATGCCAGTGAGCATATCCAGTTCATAAACAAACTCTGCTGTTCTGAAACCCTAATTCCTTGCTCATCATTCCCCATTTCTTACTGTTTTGAATTCGGGTGCACACTTGGTCATCACTAGTTCTCAGCATGTGTGTACATACACAATTAACTCACCACAGCTCAGCAGCGTGGCGTCTTAGTCACGCCCCATTCTTCCCCCTCCTTCACTGACAGCCAAACCGAGGGGTTTGTTTTTCCTGTTTATATAATTTTGATGCAAGTTTTGAAACAGCTGTTTCCAATTTGAATCGTTTGTTTTTGTTTCTTTACTTTTTATGGTATAGTTTGAGGGCATTAAGTGTTATTGAAATTAAATTGAAATTAATTGTGAAAGTAAAGGAAGAACCTAAACGGTAAAGTATGTTTTTAAGTAACCTGCCTAATTAGGTGGGAGTGGCAATAAGAGGTATATAAGGAGATACCTCAGTCTAACAATGGCAGTGAGTGAGCAACTGGTGAAACAGGCAGAAGAAGTGCTAGTCTGATGCTGAAAAACAAAGGTTATCAAACATAACCTATTAGTTTTTTGTGTTTGTCATTTTGTCCTCATCCCTGCTTTCTTTTGTAAACCCCAAAGACTTTATTAAATGAGAAAATCCAATGGAACCTCTCCTGGCTTGCCTATTAGTTTTTTTTTTATTTTTGTTTTGGACTTTCTAATCGAACCCCGCAACAACGGGGACCCTGATAACTGACTTAAAACACTTAAAATGTAGAGATGGGTGAATGCGAAAGCCCGAAGCACTCGTATACACCCATTTACATAGACTTTTCATTGGAAGTGGTCACTTGAACTGTCCCAGTTTAAACAATGGTAAACTTCGTATAGTAATAAAGTGCTTTTCTAATCCTACTAGTGCTCTACAGTCACAGCCCGATTCACACACACATTCACACACTGATGGCGGTTCTGCTGCAAACACTTGCGCTACCCTAAAACTACCAGACGCAAGGTGTGGTTTAGCTTTTTGCCAAAGGATACTTTTACACGTAGGTGAGCAGGGTGGAAATCAGACCTGCAATCCTCCGATCAGAGCTTTTTAACACCACCATGGCTACCCCACAATTTTATTTTATCGACAGAAGTTCAGATTTAAAGATTTCTAGAGTGGCACTGCCTTTACTTCTGTTTCTTATTTTTACACACAGACAAATGCAAGACAGCTGCCTGTCTTTGTGACCTCTCTGAGGGAGGGAATCAAACTTGACAGAGGTGACAAAGTCAAAGAAGCACATGAAAGGAGTTCTATAGGACTAGAAGACCTTTAAGAAATGATGAAAGGCACGATTATGTTAGCAAAGAGGACATTTTTAACAACTTCTACTGGAGGAACTTGCTTCAATTACTTGTAGTTTTGTTACATGCTTTTTCTAGGTTAGGTTGTCATAACTTTTGCATGAGCAGAACCATATGTGGTGAAAAACAATCTGTGTTTTTGTGCTTTGGAGAAGAGACTGAAGCTTGTTTTTCTTCTACTTTTGCTTTGTTTCCAGCTTTCCTTTCCCCCTCTGAATGGGCGAGTCAATACGAAACATGACAGACATTATTTTCCCTTTTTTTTGTCACCAAAGAAACCTTATGCTACCGATTCTTTTTCAATTTACACTTCAAAGACATGGAAGATGTGAGAGTAACTTTGAGAGAGACTGGATTAAGTTTAAATCCCTAGAAAATGGTTTTTCACTGCTGGCAGTTTGGTCCATCTAATGCTTATCTCTCCTGCTAATTATGTCAGGGTAATAAATTCAGTTTCTGAGCTTCAGGGAGGTATACCAATGCAGTTTGCAGGTCTTTGTGTTTTTACGCATGCAGTGTTTTGCAAATCGAAAGGTAACGACATGACTTAATAGCAGTAAAATAGCAGTTATTCAAATTTTTCCTTGGAATCCAATTTTTGACCCCATGATAGACCAATTAAAATAATGTCCTTGCACGTTGACTGAAAAGGATCCTTCCTATATTCTTCAGAAGGAAGATGAGTATCTACCAAGATCCGAATGTAACAATCACAACAAAGCTAACTTTAGCAAGAATTGCAACTTAGCAAGAATCAGTACTTTGCATTCAATGTCAGATTTAAGTATGCGAATCGTGGGAAATTGCCATGTATGGTATCTAGCCAAGGTGTGGATAAGGAGTTGGAAAAGAGAAAATAAAAAGATAAATGCACAAACATATAATTCACAGTTTTTTAAATTGTCATTTATATCACGTTACTTTATCAAGAGCCCAAATACTTGTTAATTTCATTCTGAATCATTCAAAGTGGTGAGAGGTACTGTAGAGCAGCGTGTCTGCATTATTTCCAGATATCCAATCCCTACTCATGACTGATTACCTGGTTCAGGTGTGTCCAGCCAATTAGAACATGCCAGAGCATGGTATGTTGGAAAACAGGAATGCAGGAATGTGGCCATCGAGGCCTAGAGTTGCCTATCCCTGATCCAGAGTGTTACTTTAGGGATCTGAGAGAATGTTGCATTAAAACAATTTATTTATTTATTTATTTATTTTTTCTTAATTCATTCATCATTTAAAGCCTATGGTGATGATGTTTCCTTTTTCTTAAACACATTGCTGCGACATTTACAGAAAGAACAACAACAGCAAAAAAGGACCCTCTGCAAGGAAAATGTTGCAGGAGGGAAAGGCTGCTAGGTGGTTTGAAGAAGGCTGGAACCCAACACTGCTTCTCATGACCATAACCTTCTCAGTCCATAAGGTGGGGATCCCTCCTATGGTGGTGAGACTTGAGCAGACCAAATGAGTGTTAGAAGCCTTTAGGAGGGCACCAGCTCAACAGAGACGGCAAGTTCAACACAGGCAGCCAACAATCTTTTGGGCAATGATGATGACCCGCTGAAGCTATTTCCTCTCAGCCACTGTAAAGCAGCTGAACCAATTGCAAATATAGAATGGTAATATACTTTAAGTGGTGGCATGGTAGGATGTCACAAACCATCTCTGTGTAATGCCGTTTACCATGAGTATCCTCAGGAAGTACAGACTTTGCTGGGCCTTTTTCAGCTGCTCTGTGGTCTCCACACAGTCCCCGCTGATGAATAGCAGAGGGATGGTAAATGGCATATCCTTATAAAGTACTTTATGACTTTCTTAGAAAGCCAAAAGCGATGCACTGTCATAGTCCCATTCACATACACATTCACACACTAATGGCAGCTCGCTCCTGAACACTGGCGCCAACCTGTAGCCAATAAGGGCAATGTGGGGTCCAATGTCTTGCCCAGGCAGTGTTCCTGCTACTCAGATGTTTGACATTGTTAGTCATCCAGGGCTTCTGATTGGGGGAGATCCAGATACATTTGTCCACTGTGACTGTGTCCATGCAGTTCTTTATTTTGCTTAACACACTGTCTGTTAACGGCTGCAGTTCTTGGTGTTCAAACATCTCTCAATCCATCTTCTCAACGCATTCCTGCAGCAGCTGAGAAGCATCATCTGGCCATGTGCCAACCGTCTTTCTGATGGTGGGAACTGTTTTCTTGAGTGGGACATATGCAGGAATTAAAATCAAAGGCAGTGGGTGAGACTGGCCCAGGATTAGTAGTGGTCTGGCCCTGTAGCACATTTTGACATTAGACAAACAGAACTGGAAAAAAAAAACAAGAATGTAACTGTTTACAGGTAAATTATTACTGTCAGCTAATAAAAGAGAACTTCTAGAATACATTGTAGAAAGATCTGAGTGAGTTTACTCAGAACAGTGAACATTTAGGTTGATCTTGCAGCATATGCAAAGTCAAAAGTAGTTCTAAAATTTGCACTATTGTGCACATGCCCCGTGTTGGGTTGCGACTGGCTCCGGCTAGATAAGTAGTGGTGTTGTGCCAAGATACAGCAAACGTTGCCCAGACTTCGCGGCACCAGGACCATTGACAAAAGTGGTCACTGTGCCCTTTTGCCCATCTGCAGGCTGCATCAGCATTACTAGCATCTCTAGTAATAAAACTCCTTAGCTGTAACCATAACGACAGTAAACTCTCTTAGGAGGTAAATAGCCCTGCATTTAACAGTCACATATTTAGTGTTAAGTGAACATTGATTGTCTATGGTCACTGTTGGTATACTAGCAGTTGTTGAGGTATACACAGAGCCACTCTTACCAGAATTAGCTGTTCGGTTATGGTGCTGTGCTGTGTAGCCTACTCTAAAGCTGAATCCAGAACAGAGTGTTGCAGCCAGGTCTCATGTTTACCAGCCCTGCTTCCTCCTTCTGACTCTCCGCTGCCTGTGGATTCTCCTTGTTTGGATAGGAAACCACAACCTCCACCAGAATCTTATGCAAAGTTGCTTGTTAATGCTTTCTTTGTAATGTAATCCAATTTTGAGGAGATAATGTCGGCTGTAGATGTATCACCTCAACTGAATGAGGACAGAATATACAAAAAAATGTAGGAAAACCAATCAAAACATGGCACCCACCATTCAAGTACCAGACTGCTGCTACTGTATGAGCCAGCATGACCTTAGACAGGTTTTGTCTAAGGACATGGGGATTAATAGTAATTACTAGAGTAATTATTGAATTGGTTTATTAATTGGATACTTAATGTTCCAAAAAATGGGAAGCATATTCCAAAAATGTCTTTGTAAATGTGATTTTCTAAGTTTTCTTACTCTCTTCTCTTATTTTCAGTTTGAGTGTCAGAAGAGCAAATTTATATTTAGCCCTGAGTAAATGCTTCACCTGAAATAAAAACACAAAAGGGTTTGTTCATCCTCTTAAAATGACCTGTCAAGAGCATCAGTCAGTCATTTTTCAAACCTGAAAGGTTGCTCTTATGGCTATTTAAGGCACCTATGCAGAGTGAATAATTTACTTTGTCTAACTTGAAGTTTATTTTTTTGTAAAAGTGTTACCTTGAACATGAGGTATGCACAAGTTGAAAAAAAAAGCGTGTGCTTTTTACAGTAAAGATCTACAAGAAAAAGAACACAAACGTGACGTTACTCTTGTCAGCATTTCCCAACTATGAATGTCGTAATAAATGAATAAAAGAATATATAGAGAAATTCACTAGCTCTTAAATAAATTTTATAACATTTCAAATTTGTTTCGTGGAGTCAACATTTTTTTTGACAATTCAACAAAAATCACAAAAAGAAGATAAGTAATACAACACCCACCAGACTTTTTAATGACGCGTTTCACTCCTCTAAAAAGTTGTAGGTTGTTAGGAATAATGAAACTGTAGAGCATTTTTTAAATTTAATTTATATATTTTATAATTAAGAAATGAATGTTGGTAATTGTTTTTTTTTCAAACAATAAAAAATGTAGTTGCACAAATAATATCTTTGAGGAACATCTAGCTCATTTCTGACACATTTAGAATTATTATTTTTGGCATTGTCTTAAAGATCCAAATTCCCTCTTTAAGGGAGAAAATGTTGACTACAGGAAGAACATTAACCTTTCAGCATGGACTTTTTCTGGCATGCAGGAAATCTTTTTCAATTTTTTTTTTTTTTCAAAATTGGAAGTTATTGTCACATGACAAAAGGCAGGTCTGCAGGAATGTCACTATCAGCTCCACGTGTATGAAGGAAACGATAAACTGTTCTTAGACTTCAGTGGAGGAAAAAGGTTTTTGCTCCTTTGCTGATTTTGCAGGTTTGCCCACCTATAAAGAAACTGATAGTTTTTCATCCTCGTGGTAGGCTTTTTTGAACAGTGAGAAATAGAAAATCCCAAAGAAAATCAAGAAATCAACTTCAAAACATTTTTATTATTTTGCATTTTTTGAGGCAAACATGTATTTGAAACCTCTTGCTACTTAATGGTCCCTTCAGGGATCTCCGCAGTTAATCAGCTTTCACTCATTTACACATTTGGTTTGGCAGAGATTTTTTACGTTGGATGCCATCCTGACACAACCCTGTATTTTATCCGGGCTGGGGCCTAGCACAGGGAGACCCAGACCCATGCCCCCCTGTGGCTACATAGGTTGGCAGCAGCGTGAAGGGCCTTGCCTAAGGACCCACACTGGATTAAACTCACCACACCATATTGAACCCTGGTTTCCTACGGGCCAATCCTACTTCCAGCCAACTGAGCCATCAGAAAGCACAAAGGTCAGATGTTTCTTGCAGTTGATGAGCAGGTTTCTGTACATATCAGGATACATTTTGATCCACTCTTCTTTGCAAATGACTTCTAAATCATTAAGATTGGTGGCTGTTGCTTGGCAACTCTCTTTATAGGTTTTCTACAGGTCTATAGGTCAGTGAACTTGCAGGGCCAACATATAGTATAAGATTGATATTGTTTGTCTTCAGCCATTTCTTGGTTGTCTTTCTTGGCTGTTTGTTTTGGGTCATTACTCTGTTGGAAGACCCATCCACAATTTTAAGCCTCCTGGCAGAGGGATGGAATCAAATAGTTATTTCCTCCCCTGTATCAGACCACACATACAAACATGCGAAGCAGAAAAATTGAGTATTTCCAGCCACTGCTCATAAGATGGCCATATTGCCTAAAAATAACTGTTCAATAACAAAAAAAAAAAGTAAAGCAGAAAACCAGCTCATTTCCCCTGGTTCTCTGACTATTGTGTATGCATTTTCCATCTATTCTCCACACTATATTTACCCCACATATATTTTCAAACTTTTTCAGAATTCTATTTTCCTCAGATTCTTGCCGTGGGCCATAGCCTACCTGACCAATGAAACAGAAACAAGAGGGACCAACACAATCGTGTCAAACTGTAAAAATAATTTGCACATAGACATGTCTGTTTATGGGGGCAGTAAACATTTATATTCACATTTGCAGTACCTTTATAGGCAGCGCTGCGAAGCAGTGCATTGGGGGTCACAGATGGTTATGCGTATTAACAAAAATCCAGAAAGCCGTGAAGGACTTCAGAATACTGCACAGGTTTGCTGACCAACAAACAGTGGATGTTGAAAGTTGGAATCCAGCTTTCCTTTACATCTAAAAAATGCACAGAAGTTCCTGAACTCCATGAAACTCCTTTTGACCAACGTGTAAATACCTCTTGGCCTGATTTTTCTTCTCTATTTTGAAGCTTCCAAATGCTTCTTCTGCAACTTCTTTTTTCTTTGCAGTGTTTCCCCAAGATGACCTTTGTCTTTTGTTTGAACTCTGGAAAGTTTTGATTTGGGATTAACGGTGAGGTGGAGTTAATTACAGATTTCTTAGGTTAGTAATTAAAGTACTTGGTTGCAGGAAAAAACTCCTCTTTGGTGTGGCCTTCCTGAAGTTGTCCTCATGACAGCCTGTTTCATCACAGCTATTGAAGGTTTTGCAATAAAGCGTCAAAAGTTCTTCACAGACAGACTTCTGTGTCTTTGAAAACTGAGGTACTCCTCTTTACTTAAACAGCTGCTGGGAAAATAAATCATATACTTGTGCTGTAATTGCAGATGGATAGGCAATAAAAAGGGATTGATCATGATTAACTGAAATGCAGGTAACATGAATAAAAGACGAAAAATCGGAAGCTGTTAAGAGTTAATGCTACAACATTCCATTGTTTGCAGTCAATCACAAAAAACTGTTTCTGCACATTATTTTAAAAGACAGAGGCAAATGATCAGAAGAAAAGGGTGAAAATTAAGTTTCAAAGAGCTTTCTTTAGTGTCAAAAAATGTTCTAAAACAGAAAATCTCAGGGATTAAAGTCTGTATATAAAAGAGGACAGAAAGACACTTTTGGTTGAGAAAGCCTCTTACCGAAGGGACATGACAACTAATTTGTTCAAATTGATACCATAAATTAAATGATACTGTGAATAAGCAGTTGTTATAAAAAATATTTAAGAAACAAAATCACTCTAAAACAAAAAAACTTTTTTTTTGCAAGTAAAATTTTTAAAGACATCATCCCATTTTACCTTTGTTCTGTTTTGTTTGTTTGCCTTTAAAACTTCAAAGTATTGTTTAAAACACTGTATTTATAAAAGTATGCACAGGTTCATTGATGAGAAAGAAATATATGAGTTCTAATGGCATTATTGATAAGTCCTTAACTCTTATAAACATGAAAGCTACGTTCACAAATGTCTTGGCAACACGCATTCAAGCGAACACTTCCAATAAAAAATAATTATAAACGTGAGTAAAAGTGCATTTCAGACTTCCGCGTTCAAAGCTCCCATTTTTGTGCATAGCTACACAAGTTTATGAGAGAGTTTTCTGCCGATGTACAAAACAGTCGTAATAGACGATGGACGTCTATTAAAAGTTAAATCAGTTGAACGTTGACAATCAGCGGCTTTGATTTGGTTGTGACAAGTAAATGGTGTCACTTTTAAATCCCGGTAGTGCTAACCATTTAAAAATTGATCACGAAGGAGAAATTGATAATTGTGTGGGGTTTTTTTGTTTTTTTTTTTCTGGCTAGAACTCATATATCGGAATAGAACCTTGACAGAAAAAAAAACATGGAGCAAGATTTGCGAGATTTGAACTGCTTCCACATTTCGTGGCTGTGGAGCAGAGTTAGGGCGGTCTACCTCTGATTGGAAGATCGCAGGTTTGGTTTCAGCTATCTGCTATCTGAACCCTTTTTGTCTATTTACTTTGTCTGATTTTATTTGTTTTTCCTCAAGCTCAGGCTGAATAAAGGTGAAGGGTAGAAACCGGTGGTAGGTTGTGGACAGGTAGGTTAAAGAGAGGGGAAAAAAATGACAAGACATGAAAACAGCAGGTAAAAGCATGGTATTTCCCACAGGCAGACACTGAATGGCTGATTTCAGAAGGAGCAACGAATAGCTGGAAATGTCAGGAATGAAAGAAACCACACATGGATTGATCATGGCTGCACGGGGGAAAGTTCTGCGTTCAAAATCTGTAAAATGTTAGATCGAGCTTGTCAGGCATGGTTTCTCGGTTAAGGGTGTAAAAAAAATGCACCTGACACAATACAGAAAAATGTGGTTAGCCTCAGCAGATATTTATGTATTTCAGGTAGTCCATCTTACTTTAGTAAAGGTACCAATAGGATGGAAATGGAATTGCAGTTGTTGAACATGGGGTGAGAATTTAATTCACAGATTTTAATTTCATTTAGTTTCAGTTCTGAATTCATGCTTTTTTTTTTTTTTTACTTTTTTAGTGAGGTAAGCCAAGACTTTTCAATCTGTGGGAATCTCAGGTTATGCCAAAATGATGTAATCTTTCTCATTGATTATGCTATTGGCCCAAAGCCTACTTTGAAATCTCATCACACAAAGAATGATGGATTAATACTTTAAAATACTTCAAATCCACAATTTATTAGAAAGTATTTTCTCTGATCACATAAAATTCCTTTCCAAGTAAAACCAAATCACATTAAATAGTCATTCCATTTGAATAAAAACAGTTTAGAGAATAAATCTTTCACCTAGATGGTTTTAGGCAAAAAAAAAAAAAAACATCTCCAGAATATGAGTGTCAGCCAAAATCTTTTTCAGCAAACTAAATCTTAACACAAGCATTTTTTCATATATAGTCAGCAAGCATATCAAATACAATTCTGTCTTAATGTTTTTTTTTTTTTTTTTTAACATAAAAGCGTAGGTGATTCTGGGAAAATGTGTTAGCAAACCAAAAAAATACAATGCAATACAATTTATCATTTGTTCAAGATGCATGTTTTTTAATGAGATGTTTGTCGAAAAACATGATTTTGCTCAGACTTTGATGGGAAATTCATGTAATGCATGGCAATGTCAAAAAGAAAGACATTTAAGCAAAATGAGGATAGAGCACTATCAAGGAGGAAGAACACCAGTAAAAAACTCACAAAGTTCAAGTTTTTAAATAAGTCTATTCTGCAAGATACGCAGGTGTGTGCAGCAGTGTTTGTTTTGTAAATCAATCCTTCTATATGTACTACTTTAATAAGCATATCTGAACAGATTTTGTCATTTCAAGACTTTTTACTCAATTTTTAAAATAATATTTCACAAATTACAAATATATACTGTATGTATATTATTGCTACTTCACTCAAAGCACTTTTTGCACATACTGTTTAACATGCAACGCCCAGCGTTCATCATGTTTGACAATATGCTGTCCTAAGACGTAAAGAGGCAGACGCATGTCAGGGTTGTGCTCATTGTTGACTTGAGAGCTGTGTTTCGTTCGGAAATATGACAGCACAGTAAGCTGCGAATTAACAGGCTGTGCAGCCAATCACCAAAGAGCATGGCTGAGGGCTAACATCACATCGGCTGAGTGGGGCTGATTGGTGTTATCTGCCATCAGAACACATGTCTCTGCTGCCCGTCATTTTGATTTAGACCTACATCAAACCAGTCGCCTTAATAGCAGCAGATGAGTTTGACATGCTGCCGTAAATTGCTAGAAGGAAGGCAGATTGTGGTTGAGTTCGCTCCCTTTTGATTTCTTTTTTTTTTCACTCTAAGTGAAAGTAGGTTCCAAAGTTTTCCAGTAATTAGCCCCCCATTCTGCCTTTTTAGAAGCACTTCGAATTTCCCTGGTGTAATTAATGCCCTTAACCACGAGCGAGGCATAAATAAACAAAAACGATGGTGAAGCCGTTTTGCACAGCTCAGTGCAAATTACAGTAGAAACTCATTTATCTGAAGCTAGTGGGAACAGAGGCTGTTAGGATGGCTTAGACTCAGTCACTCATCCAGATGGTCCCATTAGTAGACTGTGGACCGCTTGGTAAACACTTGAGTCAACGACGCAAAACTGTTTTTACTGTGCATGCAGTCACATTTAGATGGCGTGTTCATTTTTGGCAATCCTTTGACAATGAGCAAGATGACTCCTTACGCATTTTAGGATTTTTCTTCAGTCAACTTCTTCATCAAAATGTTGATGCGGTCAATCCTCCAGTTTATGAAAGATTCCCTCATGTTTTCTGCAAAAAAGTTGTAGATGTCATCTTCCATTTGCAAGTTCTGCCAATCCTGCTTGCTTACATAACAGTGTGGGTTCACAGGGTTGACTTTGAGGCATCCTCATGAATGATTTTCTCCAGCATCTCTTTTTTATTATTCAGATTGAACCTCAAAGGCGTTAATCCATTTTCCAATATGCCCTCATTTACCGTTCCTGTCTACTTCATGTGAGCAAATCTGACCGTCTTCTCAGTCCAGCTGTTTTTTTTTTTTTGTTTTTATGAAGTCTCATAACAAGCTGAGCTCTGAGACATTAAAGTAAATGTCTATAGTGGAACGGAGGCTGCCTTTTTTTTTTTTCAATTAAAGCGACAGGCAAGTCCACAGATGAAAAATGTGCAGAAATGCTCACGCAGACTTAAACACGGCTTCCTGGAGTGTAAAGGTGTGTGAAGCCTTCAGGTAATTACCTCAGTTTGGTGCCAACTGCGCAGCAGCATCTTCTGATCAATGCTTATATGAGCATCAGGTGCTGCAGCTTTGTACAGTGGATCCAACTTCCCTGGGGGGGTTCTGATGAAGCAATAGATGGGAGTTCTAAGAGCCCTTGTGGAGCAAAGTGCATCTTTTAAAAAATATCCTTCCTGACATGTTCTTTAATGTTTTATTAAAACATTCTTCTAAAGGGCAGATGCTTTAATTAAAAACCCAAAAGCGGGTGAAGCAATGGTTACTCCACACTGGTGCTTTTCTGTAGTTGGATCAGAATGTACAACCTCTTCATTTTGCTGGTCCAAACACTCTTACAGACTTGTAAAACACACAAAAAAGTGTTTTCCCAAAACAATGTACAACTAAAGAGTAATGTATTTGTTTTTTGGAACACTGTTGTGTATGCTAACTGTTCCAGAGACTCAAGAAACAGGGATGCGGATCTTGGCCAACTATAAATGATTTTTGGCAATGATTACTGGATTTTGGTCTGCAGGTCTTGCACGATCATGTGATGCAGCCAGCAGATCTTTAATGGAAGCCAACAAGCATAATCACCAAACAAAGAAGAAGCGTTCAGTGACTCAAACAGCAATCAAAGTGGTTTCATCAAAGACTTTATAAGACAATTTTGACCCAGAAAGCAATGGATCAACCACATAACAACATAGATACAACCTGAATAAAAAAACAGGTGGTACAAAATTCAAGTAGACCAAAATGTAGATTTTCCTTGTCAGTGTTGGGGACATGACTGAACTGATCTGAACCTGATCTAAACTGAACTAGAAAAGTTGCTTTACCTGAGATAATGCTAGTGTGAATGCTGTTTGCTGAATGTGGTTGCTGAACATGCTGAAGCTGTTTGCTGAAAACTCCAAAGCTATTTGCATAATGCGAAAGTTACTTAATGTTGCAGAAATTGTAGAAAGTGCATAAAGAACTCCAATTAGACCAAAAGACCTCAGTAGATGCCAAAATAACAAAACAAAACAAAAAAAAGTAGTATGTATGTTGCTAAAACATGAACTTAACTCAGAATTATCCCAAAAAAACCTCATTATATGCCAAATTACCAAAGAAAAAGTTAGCATGTTGCTAAAATATTATCTTAACTCAGAATTAGCCCCCAATAAACTCATATGCCAAATTAGTGGAAAAAGTTTGCATGTTGCCGAAATATTAGCTTGATTCAGAAGTAGCCCAAAAATAATAACTTAACACAGAATATGCCAAACACAGATGTATTAACCTGTTGCTAAAATGTTATCTTGACTTAAATAATTATTAGTACAAGCATGAATGTCCTTAAGCTGAACATTCTTATGCCAACACTGCATAGGTTTTAAAAGTGCACAAAGAATTGGAAGAATTTTGTGAAAAAAAATCATAATAATTGCAAAAAATTTTAAAATGTGTAAAAAGGTATAATTACCAAAAGTACAAGCATGAATGTCTTTAACATGCTCCACATTTTGATACCAATATTGCATAGGTTTGAAAAAGTGCACTAAGAGTTGGAAGACTTTTGTGAAAAAAATAAAACAAATTGCATAAAATTTTAAAATTCAAAAAAGGTATGAATACCAAAAGTACAAGCATGAAGGTCCTCAACGTGCTGCACGTTTTAATACCAAGATTGCATGAGTTTTAAAAGTGATCAAAGTTTTTTGAAGGATTTGAAAAATGTCCCATTCATTTTCAATGGGGAAAAAAAAAATCATAAATTACGTAAAATCTGAAAAAACGTAAAATTTACTAAAAAAAAAAGTAGAAGCAGTATTGTCCTGAAGGAGCTGAACGTGTTGATACCAAGACTGCTGAAATTGCTAAAAGTTTTATGGAGTATTTACATTCCGAAAAATGTACGGAGGAAAGTAGGAGAATCGCTATTGTATGAATGCCGCAAAGCATTCACACAATTAACCCAAAATGTCCCAAAGAGGCTTGTAACACTTATACTATTCATCAGTTGCTGGGTGACTGCGTGTCATGCCACTTGTTGTGTATGCTGGTCTCCTGCCTTTACCCAGCCAGGTTTTGACATGTGGCATGTAATCCCATGTATTGCATGGAGGTCCCAAAGAATGAATGAAAAGAAGGTTTGCTGCATTTTTTGTTGCCATGCTGCCCCTACAATCTGTCATGATGTTATTAATTGCACTAAACCCTCTTTCACAATTGGCATTACTTGCTGAGAGAGTCTACACTTTTTTTAACTGAGTAGGAATGCTTCTCGCTCAACCGACCTTGTACTCAACATACCCAACATGGGCCTCTTGCCCATTGATGTTTAGAAGATTACATAGAGATTTTACCTCTTCTTCTCCAAATCTGGAATTGCTTTTGTCCCAACTGTCTGGGCATCTGATGCATATTCAAGAATGGGCTGAACGCGGGTTGCGTTCGACCAATTCTTGAATATGCATCAGATGCTCGGTGTGTACGTACCATTAAACCTACATTTGCTGTTTACCACGCCGCACCATGACCTGTGCCTTCTGGGATTTTACCCATCATAGCTGGATCTGCTGATTCTATTTCAAAGAATGTGGAGATCTGACAAGTGGAGGAAAAAAGAGCGATGTGCTGACTGGAAAGCCGTGATTATTACTGTGCAGGCTCAACCACGACCCTCCCTTCCCTTTGAGATAGGTGCTTTTCTGGTCGCCTTCATAACTCATAGGTCAATTGATTTAAGGAAGAAAAAATGTTTCTTTTCTCTATGGGGAAAAAACAAGCAGCTTTGAAAGTTTCTTTTAGAGAAAAACAGCTTAAGTTTTAGACTTTCTCAAAAAGACAGGAAGAAAAGTTGCTCCCCAAAAGAAGCACATCAATAATGAACAGATGACGGGCTGTTTTTGCATGTCAGGAAGCAGAAAATTTGTTTTATGACTACAAGGCTTATGAGTTGCCACTGGATAAATCTGTGGTATTTCCTTTTTCTTTTTGTAGATATTCAGCAGGCAGCGTACATTTGGCCGAACAAATCTGTGGATCTGAAATGGAGTACTAATCCATCACTTTGAGTTAGTCACTAGGGAAAAAGTCACATGATGCATTAAAAGGCTACAAGCTCACCCGTGCACTGACGTAGTCTTCGGGGCATCTTTAAGACCCTTTTGTAAAAAAACTCTTTCCTGATGCCACTTCCTGCTTTTTACCCATCACTATTTTTCTTGCAGCAGATTGCTGTAAGATAAATAACACCAAAAAACGCTGTGAGATTGCAGAATCTCTATATTCTCCACTTCTTTAGAAATTCCATAAGAAGCCTCCCTGGTCTGAATGCAAACTATGGTGTTATTTTAGAATGGAGACAAAGAACATTTCCACTGATAACTGATAACAGCATGTGTTAGATGTTTCCAGCTCCTCTGGAACTCTAAAGCGCAGAAGGAGGTCGGGATGTTCACGCAGACAAACAGGGATACAGGAGCCATCTTTCCTTGCAGCTATGAAACTTCAAACAGGAAGAGAAAGCGTGGTCTCTGGTATGTGTTGGCTGGATGAAAAAAAAAAAAATTGTGTGGAGATGCAGAGGAAGGTTGGGGGAAATCAGAAAGGAGGAAAGAGAAAGCAGAAGAGACTCCGACGTAAATGAGCCTCAAGAGGGAATCTGAGAGTGGCAGGCGGCTGCCGAGACTGCTTTGTGCTCTGGGTAAACTGTCAAAACATTGATTGGTCCACCTGGCAGCCCTCCCCAATCTTTTTTCATTTCAAAGTTGTATTTTCAGTCCTTGTGTTCTGCGCCCCAGAAAAAAAAAAAAAAAAACATAAAATAAAACTTTTGACACTGAACTGTTGACTGAAGAAAAAAAAATCAAAAATGAAGAATTTGACTGAATGAACCCTTCCTCTTAGTCAGTGGATTTTTTGCAATCCCAAAATCTTCACTAAGATCAGTGGAGATGTAATTCTTGGATGTCCCTTTCCAGCCTGTTGATGGTGATGCTTCAACAACTGCAACTTCAGTTAAGTACAGGTTTAGAAAAGCTATGGAAGAGTTCAGTTGTTATCACATAAACAGCTTCAGTTGAACAAACCTCTGCATTATTCATGTATGTTTGCGGGGCAGAAAGGGTCATCCCAGGTCTATAGCCGGAGGGGGTTGGGGATGCAGGCATGTATCTTGGAGGCCAGCCTCTTATGTGATACAGAAATGAGTCTCAGGCATGCAGGACTTGTTTTCCGTGCTAAAAATGCAGAGTGATTTCTATCTGTCAGGTATGGGATGCTGGAGTTTGATCCCTGGCTATTAGCAAATAAACCACAATGGCTCCTGTTGTGAATTTTTCTTTTTCCTGGTGAAAAAAGGTTGTGACTGATGGTGAATTCAGACTGGACACATTTGATTATTTTAAAGTGAGCCAGAGTGCACAGAAAGACAAGATCTAACAAAACAAAAATAAAGAACTCCACAGAACTAAACACATGGGGTGCTCAGTCAAGGTCCAAGTCTTCAGTAAAACTATTTCACAATCAAACACTAAGCCTCTCAGAATGTTTATCAAGGTTCTACCCAAACCTAAAAAACAAAAAAAGTGTATTTTCTAAACATTATAGTTAAAAGTTTTAGTTAGTGAAAAACTTGCCAGTGTTTCAAAGAGTAAATGTTGATGTAGACAATAACTCACAGATCCAAATGTCATGCTGGAAGCATGAATAAATAAAGCTAAAGCTGGTGTTCCATCAAGATACTTGTTTCTTCCAATTACTGAGGAACAGAGCAGACATGTCGATGAGGAAAACAGACTAACCCAGCCACCATGGGGCTGATTAACCAGAGTGTTATGGTTTAACTAAAGAGTGCTGACAAGTCATGGGCTGGAAAAATTCCACTTTTCTACATGCAGGTAAAAGTTTAAAACACACAGCGTGTAGTTGTGTTTTTTGGGTAACACAAATGTGTGTGTCACTGACTGATGGCTGTGCCTCTTCAGCACAGAGTGCTGCCCTGAGAGGCGCAACAGTAAACACAGTCATTTTCAGAGCATGAATATCTGCTTACTTTTCCTGCAGGTCCTCCCTCAGAAGCAGTGAGCTCAAATCCAGCTGTTTAGAGAAAATCACAGTTTCTGACCAACACAGCGTTCCACACCTCCCTTCGACACTCCAGGGTCAGAAGTTCAGAATAACACATTTATATCCACTTCCAAACACCATAATGGACTAAGCATGGCTTAGAGCTGCTGCTGTTGTTATGCTCTGTTTCTGGGATTCTGGACAAGTCACCTGGAATGTTTCTAGCTGTAGGTAGACAAGGAAGAAACGATTAGTCCAGAGACAGAGAGGTAAAGAAATGTGCTCACTTCACATAAAAACAAAAACTCTAGCAATGAATTAACTCATCAGCTCTAAGCAATGATGTTCAGGAGGATAATGTTTTGAAAAATTTCAAGTGACAAAACACTATGGCTTTCTGAGAGAAACATGACACAGATCAAATGAAAAGTTGCAGTTTGTCTCACTATCATCAATGTTGTAGTTTTTTTTTTTTCATTTTTAATAATTTATGACTATATGCAAATGTTAGCATGTTTTGACTGGGCTTATTTTTTTCCATGTCTCTCCGCTTGGAGGGATAAACATAGCAGTAGGGAGAAGCCAAATGAGTAAGGAAGCAATTCAGATTCAGCCGATATTCAAAGCTATGTGTGCCACATACAGGTTTGCCTATTTTTTGCCAACAAACAGCCCCTATCCACCCGTGAGGGCAGTTGTGACTAAGGCTTTATTGCCCTTAAGCAATGCACCAATTTACATGTGTTTTATAGAGAAAACAGCACTTTGTTGACTTACACAAATAAACTTGAGCACAGAAAAGGTGCTTGTAAATTTGAGTAAATTGAAGACATCGACAAGAACAAAAAAATGTGATTGTTCTTATTGACCTTTTATCTAAACTGAATTTTCAGTTCATTTAACCACTATTCTGCTGAGTTTCACGCACAGTCCTGTCCATATGTGGTACATTAAATTCTATTGCACAAGGAGTGCTTTATAGAAAAATGAGTAAAAGCTCCATCTTGATAAAGCGCCTCATAATCTGGCTGAGAGTACCTCCTGAACTCAAAAGCTGTTGATTTGTCTTAAATTTCAATTACATAAATGTCATAAATGGATATGCTGGTCACCAGTTTAGAGTTAGATCACCTCACAAAAAAAAAAAAAAAAAACGTTGTCAGGCAGTTTTGCAGTTGAAACTTCCTATTTAACAAGTTAAAAGTTCATTTTTGTTCCATTCTGGAGACCAAGCTGGAGGTTCTGTTGGAGCGAAATAATTTTCCCAGCCGCAAAATGGGCACTGAAGGCACCAAATGAAACATACATGAAACACACTCATTGACATTGACAAAAAAAGGCAAACGATCAATCTGCAGGCTACATTAAGTCTGATTTTATTAAAGGGAATAACTTCCTTCACTTCTTTGATGCCATCTCTGTGCTGCCCGTGTGAGATAGGACAGTTCAAGCAAAAAAAGAGGAAAAAA
>BSAI01000138.1:4091869-4133008 GCA_036245035.1 Adrianichthys oophorus
ATTTTGACACCACTTAGTCACTTGAATCCATATAGGGGGCTGACCTGGACAGATGGCGTGGGTTTTGGGGTAGTCCAGGCCCAGAAAAGGGCGGTTACATCTTAAAGTGAACACGTGTGGTTTGCAGTTCCCTCAAGACTCTTATGGCCACCTCAATGCATATTATAAAAAGTATTGTTCGTTACATGTGGTCAGTGTACCGTGAAGTATTTGTAAGGCTAATAGAAGTTGCCCGCAATTATGATGTACATTATTATTAGTATTATGATGTTGTTGTACAGTGAAATACACCACACACTACTCATTAGTGAGGTGCGAGTGCTGGCACTTTACTGATTAACGTGCAAATACTGCATGCACGTGTTGTGCGTTTGGCATGTAAGTGTCCATGAGATGCCCTCACAAACTATGCTCCGATTGACTAATTTCCTGTTTTCTAACAGTCAGGCTGCACCCAAGGGGTCCACAGCTGTCATGTGAATGTCACTAAAAGGCCGTCCTAGTGCAGTATGCTGAATTTAGTCAGGGGGGATTGGAACACAAAAAATATGCACAACATGTCTGAGTCTCTGGTTTACTAGCATGTTACATAAGTGTTCTCTACGACCTGACACCTGTGACATGTCCGGATAAAGAAAAAAGTACATGAACATTATTTATTTATGGATACACTGAGTGGTCTACAAATTTGATATTTCATGTAGGCCACCTGTGTGCCCCTTGCAGGTTTGCCCGTTTCTCGCCTGCAGACCACTGGTAACCACCCGTAAGGCCAGTTGTGACTATGGCTTTAGGAGCTAAGCTGTGGAGAGTTTAGAAAACAGAGCTATTTTTAAGTCTATTCTCTGACCCAGGAAGCACATATCTGAGGACAGGACTTAAGTGGTTTTACCTTCTGGTTTTACTCATGACTAGAGCAGCAGCATTTTGGATCCTCTAACAGCACATTTACTAAGTCCAGTGAGGAGATGTTTACAGAAGTCTAACCTGCTGAATGTAAAAATCTGCCTAAGTCTATCTTCTGTAGGTTCTTGAATATTTTTGACTTGTTAAGTTGACATAATGATGATGATGTCATAGGTTTGATGCGACTATTAAAATTGAAGTCAGTGCCCATGGTTGTGCCTAGATTCCCAACTTGACTCACTGTAAAGATTTTAGCAAAAGAGACTGAAGCTGACTGAACATTTTCTAAAGAATGAGAAAAACAGAATAATAGGCAAAGTGGTTTTAGTGCCGCTTTGGCACCAAAGGAGGTGTTCTTTAAAATCCCTAAAGGTGCCCAGAGGTTTGACAAAGCGACACCAGAACTGGCAACCGCTGTGATGTTGATTTTAAATACTTTTCTGGTCAAACTTTTAACCTCCTGGTGTGTTTAATACAGTTTGGTTGTGTATCAACAGAGCTCCACAGCTGATGTAACAGCACTGAAGGAAGAATATGAGATACAAAGAAGGAGCAAAACATCTCAGGTTCGAAAGATTAAAGAGCTGCATCGCTATCTATTTCTCCATAGCCCACAGCGAGAAATCTTTCAAAGAGCATTAGCATATGTGTGTGCATGTGGATATGTTGAGATTTCATCATTGTGCAGAGTTTTGCATGACCTTGGGCTGACGTTATGACTTCAAACAGAGTCAGGTGAACAGTAAAGACAGAACATCAGTGGGAGGCACAGCGCAGGATTAAGAGTTACAGAGGATGTGCGCAAATCTATGCAGTGCAAACACACACTTGGGGCTAAAATCAGAACACATTAAGTGTGTAAATGATGTGGTTCTTGTTTTACCACACGCATCACTCAACATCCCCTCCCTGTCAGAGTATTAATTAACAGATCCAACAGGAAAGGAAGGCTTGGGCTCTGTTTGAAGTAGGAGCAAACGTAGTTATTGTCTATTCATTATATTAGGTCAACAAATCTCAAAGCATGTGGACAGACTCTTAAGTGAAAGCTTAGCGGCCAAACACGATGCATGATTTGTTTCTGCACACCCACACGCACGCCTAATTTTTCCGCCACTGTTGCTCAAAGAAAATTTCATCACTTTGCTTAAAACCTCGTTCTGCAGCGTTTAGACACAAATGTTTGCCGCATTTCTTTGGATGCCACCTGCATGTTGAGTGGCGCAGATTTTCTGCTGAGTTAAAGTGGAGACTGCAATGATGTTGCTGCTGCAGTCACATTTGCACTGTTTGAGGCTTTTGTTGAGGGTGGGGGGTGGAGCTTCAGTTGATGAACAGCCAGGCAAAGCATACATCCTGTTAAAGATCTCCAACAAATTAGGGATGCAACCCAGGGCCAAAGGCCATTCTATATCAATACTTTCATCTTGATCCTTCCTTTACTTTAAACTTCTCTCCTGGTCAGCAACAAAATAAGCCACCACTTCATCTTAGACTCCATTTTTTACCCTCTTCTCTGCAAAATTGTCTGTGTCTTCCTGTGTTTAATGACTGCTGTGTGACAGACTTATGGAAATCTCTGATGGCCCCTTAAGCCTTTAACTGTCACTCAGTGATCCTATAAGCTTTTCAACCTGTCCCTTTAGAGTAATGTAAGTTGAGTGCTGGCACCTCAGAGCATAGCCACAGTGCTAAATGTTCTCTTGTTAGACATTTTGTTCGACTGGGGTCTGATGAATGAGAGAACTTGCTCAGATTGACTGTAACCCCTTTTCAGTTTCGTTCAAATCAATAATTCCTAATGTGTTCTGAAAGGCTTCACACATGATAGCTTCCATCGATGTCTTTAGAGCAGGACTTCATGAGTTCTGACCTGCATGAAGATCCATCAACCCCAATCTAGAATACTTTCAGCTGTGGCCGAGTGGGATTGAGAATCTATTTTGCCAGGTTTAAAGTGAATTTTGCACTTAGCTTTAAGTTAGCCTCCAAAGTTGTCTTCTAGAGCTTCACCAAGATCTCAAAGAAGGCTCTAATCGTGATTTTATACCATTAATTGACGTAAGTGAACTGAGGTACCAAACCATTTTGCTCATTCACACCGAATGCTATTTGCACATCAAATTCAGGTTGGTCGTCTCTTTTTGGATGGACGGCTGTCCAAAAATGTGTTCCTAAAAATGTGCTTGATCCCCCAGATGTTACTGATCTACTGCATGAACTGTAGACACTTTCTGCTGTCTTTCTGACTATTTGTGACCCAGTTGGATGACTTGCTGTGCCACATTTGTCAGAGGAGGGAAAAATATAAAGAACTATTTCATTTGAAAATGTTTTTATTATTGTCTAGTTGATAATAGGAAAAAATATCATAAGGTTCAGGAGGAGAAAGATCAGATCCTCCATGTTGGATTTGGACTCCACTTGCCGATCGCATCACCGAACACATCACGTGGCCAACACTGAGTCCCTGATCGGTTGACGCACCACGTCCTTGCCGAAGTTCCTATTTGTACATTAACTTATCATTGAAAATGTATGACCCTTCCGTACAAATCCTGTTCGGTGTGAAAACAGCTTTATGCATTCCTCCTATTAATCCACGGCACTATATGCTAGCGAGCAAAGTAAACTACAGTCTGTTAAAATGAGGTTAAGGCAGGTTGTAGAGAGATCATTGTAGTTCACATTTTTTGATCTATTTTTTTTTTTCTGCTGTCTGCAGCTACATCTGTCTAGATACACAAAAAACCCCTAAATGTACACTTTGGTGTTATTTACCATACTTGTGCACTGTTTGAGTTTTATTGAGAGTATTTACCCATTAAAGTCCCACTCCAATCATTTTTTGATTGATTCTAAAAGCGTTCTCAGTGGTCTTTTGGTTATGAGCAATAATGGAGCTATCCAGTCTTACAGTTCTGAACCAGATGCCAGCTCAGGTGAGGAAAATTAAGATGTACATGGATCTATTTGTTTGCAAGTGGGTGCATTGGAATGGAGTGAAGGCGGGAGCTTGTGGCCTGCAGACTCTAGTTTGTACATAACAACTACAAGCTTTTCAAATTGCTTCTTTTGGTCTGTTTATTTGACAAGTCTTCCATCATGAGAAACGTGACAGGGACATCGTAAAAACACCAAAAACAAATTTGCTTTGCAGTGTTTAAAGTTTTTTTTTTTTTTTTTTTAATTTCATTTTCCATTCGTCCAAGCCTTCCTAGCGATCACAAAGCTAATTTTATATCACCGGCAAATAATTTTCTTTCACCGGGTCAACATGTCAAACACACTATGAAAACAAAATCTATCTTCAGCTTCAGAGTATTCTGTTAAAATTACCTCTCAACAGAGAATGTGTCCACTGCCAATAGATGCAACACTGCTAATAATAAGAAAATGAATTTAATTAGATGAAAGTGTGACAAAAATGTATCTTTCATTTTATCCACGCCCCCGATGTGTGTGAAATTGTTTGATTTGCAAAGACAACATCTAATTACCCTCTGAGCTCATTTCAGCACGCCAATACGAGATGACACAATGTTGCTGGGGCTTTAATAAATAGCCATTTAATGCATCACTACCTTCCAAAGTGTTTGTGAATTAATCCTGTAAGTCCTATGTGAGTTCAACACATTGTGTGCATCTGCAGTATTGTGAATGTTCGTGCTTAAGAGACAAACACTGTATGGTTTGAATCCTTCTATTCTGCAGGGGGCAGATAATGACCCATTTACGTGTATGGGGCTGGAGTAGAAACATATCCAGCACATTAGATGTCTTTTCCTCATTATGCACCCTAAAAGGTGCACTTTTTTCAATTTTCTTTGGACACAAATTTCTTTAAAATGGGTTTAAAAGTGTCTTCCACATCAGCGACCTCAAATCTAGAGCAAATGAAAGAACCAGCAAGAATTCCTCAGCAATCAGACAGATCACCACAGAGAGGGAGAAAACCAACACTCGTCATTCCACATTCAATAGAAAACTCACAGCTCCGACCGAGGGGTCAAGTATCCCCCCCCGGTTCTGTAAGAAATTCTCCTGTGTGGGTGAGATATCCAACACCTCAGTGACTGGCATGGTTCTGTATGAGATCAACAGTCCAGCATCAGTTTCACTCTTGGAATCTTCACCTGAGCCCAGGTCACAGCTAAAATATAAGTAACATTATTCTTGGTGAAACACAAAATCAGGGTTTGCATTTGGTCAAAACTGTGTTGCCTTAACACTTAAAGATATCATAGAGCAAATACTTTTGAAGGTAGGCAGTGCTAAATCTGATAATTAAATTATGAAATAGTAAACAACAATTAAAATTTAAAATCATAGTAAAAAAAAACAAAAATCACTAGCTGCTTTTATTCAGTTTACTGTCTTTTATTATGGAAACATCTTTTCAAACAAGAAAAACTTTGTTGCTTTATGCCCAACATTGTCGTCAAGATTGACTCATGCAAAAATAGTTCATGCTGGTCAATATAACTAATATTTTTGCAACATTTTGCTCTGTAATGTTTGGGGTTATGCTCAGTAGGATGAACAAAGCAAACTGGTGATATCTTGCTGATATTGTGGCAATATCGTGACGATATCACACAAAACAGACACAAATCATGTCTTCGACGTGGTTTTTCAGCTTTTAATTGCAGGTCATCTTATAGCTTTCATGAGCAGATGTTTGTTCCCCAGCCTGTATGTAGTTCTTTGATTTTGAAATTCTTTAAAAAAAATTTGCACGAAAGACAAAAAATTAGAATGAAAAACACAATTTATTTAATAGATATATACTTTTTGAATACAAAACGTTTCCATATTTATTTCTATAATTTTTCACAATTCATTCAGAATTATCGTCTGCATATCTTAGTTACTTGATAAAAGAAATAAAACTTCCCGGAATAAGTAATCTGTCTAAAAAATGTTGGGCAAAAGATTTGGAGAGAAAATGAAGGTTAATTGTTGAAATGTATAAAGAAACCCTGAAAGTTTTTGTCAGACATAAGGTCTTTTGCGAACTTTACCAAGCTGCACAACTAAATCCAGTGTTTTATTGGACGCATCGCAGTGTAATGCTAAGATTTAAAAAAATAAATACATCAAAATCTAAAAGTGGAAACCGTTTCGACTTGGTGTTATATTTTAAAAAAGATGGAGACAGGTATATCAATCAAATGTTAGTCATTATCGACCAGCATGTGTTAAAACATATCAGCATGTGAGCATTTGCAAAAATCAATCATTTTCCATCTGTAAGGAAGCAGCTGCTCCTATTCTGGTATAAAACCAACAGTGTGTGAAAAGAGGCACATAAAAACAGGTTTTCATCATCCCTATTTGTTTTACCTGTCAGCTTTGAAACATTCTATGGTCAGAAGTTGACACATGTTAGTAGGACCAGTTAGAATTTGTAGCTTGTCTTACTCCATCATTTACCTGTGGCAACTATCCTGAGCAGGATATAAGAGGAGGTATGCTTTAGCAGCTGCTTTTTATGGGTTAGTGAGCAGGAAACTTTTTATATTATGATAAAATGCAACACTGTTTTCATGGAGGAGGGGTTGCATGGTGGTGTAGTGGTTAGGACTCTCTCCTCACAGCCAGGAAGCCATTGTTTGAATCCCAGTCAGGTTGTATGGTCTCCTGGTGTATGTGGATCTTCTCCTCACACGGTTCACACACATGCTTCAGAGTGTAACTAATGATTCTAAATTGTTCTTTGGGTGTGAGTGTTTGAATGTGTAGCCCTGATGACCTGTGTACCCCACCTTCACTCAGCAGTAGCCGAGACAGGCTCCAGCAGCTCCATGTCCCCAAAAGGGATACGTTAAGGATGGATGGACTCACTGTAAAAGGGAATGAAGAGAAAAAAGGAAGCAGTTCACAGATGCAATATGGTGTATTTGTATTAGAAGGCTTCCATGCCTTCCGAAACGTGAAATGTTTCAAGTTTGAAATGCTCTTTGCGTCTTCTTGACCGTGATACATTTTATTGCCCCATTCAGTTGGTAGTTCAAGTCTTTGCAGTACGAACTGTCCTGAAATGGTAGCTTGAGCAAATAAAAAAGGTTTTGGTTTCTTTATACCACTTAGTCATAAGAGTTCAACAATATTGATATTCGGTATTTTGTTCATGTGGTTGTGTAGCATTGTTTTGGTTTTCCGTTGATTGCCAGCCTATTTCTATTTAATGTATTTTAGAATCCCTCAAAGATGTATCCTTGTTTTACTTAAAACATCAAGTTGTCTGGTAAATACAGTTTATTTAATTTCGATTTCATGGCAGCCATGGTGTGATTTGTTTGCTTTTTTTTTACTGATTTCCTTGACTTGACTGTGAGGCTGGGTTAGTCAGTAGATAAAGGGATTCTACAGAAATCAACTGCTTTATTTGACAAGAGGCGGACACAGACAACTCTAGACTACACCCATATGTGGCTGAAGGATTTTTTATTTATTAATTAATTTATTTCTATGGTTTTTTGTATTCCCACTAATAATTATAACTATCTCCACAGGGAAGAAGAAACTGAAAAATACAGCTTATTTGAGAAACCAAAAAAATTTCGAATGGGATTTTTGTGCTTCAGATCTTCGTATTTAGTTCATGACAGTTGACAGCAGAAACAGTCTTAAGCATTACAGTATTATGTCTTAAAGTAAGTTTTTTTTCTGTCAAGATAGTTTTCTTTAGCAAAAGTGAAAATTCGCTGGGTTTGCTGTTGGTGTGCAAAACTGCTGATCAGGGCACAGAGGTATCAAAGAGCACTTTGTTGGAGCCACGAGCTCTGACACAACAGCAGTGCTTGATGCCTCAGGAGCCAGAATTGGTTGGATAGAATTATAAATTGATCAGACAGAGTGCGAAACTGCTGGCACAAACTGCAGAGTGCTTTTGTAGCTCTGACAAACAATGGACTATATATATATTGTCTGATAGGTACACACGTTTGATTATCAAAGTGTTCTAAGCAAAATTGTAATAGCAATTTCTCATGTTTTTCTTTTCAAAAGATTAAAGAAACATTCAAGTAATTTGAAGGCTTGGCTCTATCAGATTTCAACTATTCTAATTCTATGAACCACCAAAATAAAATCAGAGGAAATTACAGTCCTGGATTATCTTGGCAATATCATACACCCGACCTTTAGGGCATAACCAATTTTGCTTTAATCTTTACAAAAAGGAAGCAGCAAAAAATTGTCACTTAAACTGTCTTTTATTCTCTGGTCACCCCATAAAAAGTTTGTAGATGTATTTCCAGCTGCTTCTATTAAAAAGGAGTATTTGAATGGGTCATAAAGGTCATTAAATTTTATGACAACATTTGTTCAATTTAAACTCAGGTGCTGGCATGCAGGAAGATTGTAGTTGCATTTGCATTTGAAGTTAAAGACACATGTTGAGAGTGAAAAGATACATAAATAGTTACATTTTATAATAGTTTTGATAATAATTTGTTTTTACTTTAGAAGTCCCTTTTGTAGACTCTAAAGCTGACTGTACAGAATAAAAAAAGTAAAACACAAATCAAAACAAATATCATGACAAACTGATAGAGAAGTGCAAACTCAATCAAAGTGAGTAACTTAAATAGAAATGGTTTGAGTTTAGATTTGAAGGCAGAAATGGAAAAGATGTTGTGCATGTCGGGCAACAACACGGCTGAAGTAGGCAGAGGATGAAGTGACGTGAGCAGAGGTGACTGAGGGAACAATAGCATGGGAGGGCAAGTTAAGTCATAGATGGCCTTAAATGAAAGTTAGTCCATGCCACGCACTGCCAGAGCGGTTCAACTTTAATGCTAAATGTGTCACCTCTGCCTTTGTGATTTCTGTACCCACATAATAGCACACAAATACATTCCCAATGCAGTATTTTATTTGTATATGGCCATACGAGCATCAATGGGAAGTCAAAGACACATCTGCGCTCCCCTTAAGATATGACCCTCTACAGGCCCGGACAACCCAAAAACCTGCAGGTCAACCCCCATATGGGAGCATGTGACGATGGCTTTTGAACAAGCTTACCATCCATATTTCAGAAAAACCCACTTGACATTCTTGAACATTGAAAATCTCCTACACTTGAATAAGATTTAAGTAACCAAATAACTTTTTAGAACATGTTTTAGATACAGTAATGTTTATTGATTTATTGATTAGTAGCGTTAGTAATAGAAGGTACCGTCTATTTTCTCCAAAGTTTCACCATGCATCTGTGGTTATGTGAGGTCATCATGAACTGTAGATTATTTCACATCTTTTTTCTGTTACTCATTAACTTATTCATATAAAGCATGCCTGGTTGTCCTGATTAAAGCAGTGCAGGAATTACAAGGACGAACAATAACTATGTAATCTATTAAACAGATTGGGGTCTAAATGCCATCTTTTCTCATTTCTGGTTTATGCCAGTTGTAAAGAGTACACGTAGGTATACGCATAAGTGAGCTTCGTATTATTAGTAAAGCACTGCTGTAGCTTGGAACTTTGTATTATTGTAACTGTGGTCTGCGATCACATTTCTTTTAATCCTTGATATTTCACGCTCTGTGTGTCAGTCGACTGTGAAAGCAGTTCAAAGTGTGTTCAGCTGCAGAGAAAGCCAGGTCTTGAAAGGATTATTGGGACAGAAGGTCACCTGAACTTCATTTTTCGGATGAAGAAAATGTATCCTGAATCATGTTAACCCAACTGAGTTCTCACTTTCTTATCAGAAGAACAGACAAAATAAAAGAGAGATTTTGCTAAAATGAAGCCTATAGAGGGATGACGATCCAGATTCATGATCTGTGTTTAAATTTTTGCTTTGTGATTGCTAAAAGCAATGAATGTTTGCTGTAAGTCTTCCTAATGCTTTGTTATTTTTGCACTAAACTTCCGAATACTACTAGTTTGGTACTACAGCAGTCATAAGCATGCAACAATATGCATTGAAAATTCCATTTAACATAAGTATGCTGTTGCAATGCACATGGAAACATAACTTCATAAGTGTCAGCCACTGGGACACCAAAAACATGACCACAAAAATCAGTTGTGCAGTCATGGACGTGTGCAACAGCTCGCAGATCAGCTTCGCACTTTTCCCACTCACGCACATGCTCCCATTCCATCCACAGGCGCGTTCCTTTCACTCTACCTGTCATCTCACTTGCAACAGTTTTAAAACACAGGGGAATTATTACATTTTCATTTCACCGCAGCAAACTTTGTTTTTTTCTTGCGTAATAATATTTATTTAAATCCCGTTCATAAAGGCTGAGGTGGAAAGTAATGTACATCGTGTGAAACTAAAAATTTTAATTAAAAAAAAGCTGCAGAATTTGTACAGGTGGGCAGGGTCACAGTAACAGCGCTGAATAGAGCCTTTCCTTATGATGCAACAAAGAGAAAAAAAAGCTCATTGGGAGAAGAGATTGTCACTCAAACACATTTTTTTTTTCAAATCTGAAAAATACCAACAGACCCCGCGTGCCACTGTCTTTCCCTTTGTGTGGTTGCGACCCCTGATCTAGAGGTTTTTGTTATCAAACGTGTGCAGTCTTGTTGTGATTGGATAATGGATATTGCTACAATGTTTACAACATTTTCTGTATACTGTGCTGATGTATTGCTGGAATTCTAAAGCCCTTTTAAGGTAGTTCCTTCAACTTACCTGCAATAATGTTCTCCCTCTGCTGCCACCTGTTGGACATGCAGTTTAATCTCAAACTGAAAACAGAAAAAGTTAAACTGAGTGTAGAAGGAAACTAGAATACTCCTTACCTGGAAGTAGAAAGTTAGGTAGGATGGCAGGCGGAAGCTAAAACAGTTCATGACAGATCAAATGTGGAGAGCAGCAGAGCTGTTCTCAAATATATACAAAAATGTTTAAATGAAATGCGTAAGGGTTTGATAGCGACTTTTGTGTTGATTTTCTTCTTGGTAGTCATTAGCATTTCCAAATAAACCTGACAATGCCTTTTTTGTCCTATTGTGCTGCTGAGAAAACCGATAGCTGAGAGCCTGTTGTGTTGGAAAGATTCTATTTTTACAGTTGGGGTTCTGTTAAAAACTCCTCCAGCAAACAAATAACACAAATAAACCCACTTAACAATTCTCTGCTCAAACGTTCTCACAGTTTTATGCCATTCCACGCAGACAAAAAACAATTTAAATATGGAAACAAAAACACATGCATAAACATGTATGCAACACTCAAACACGCAAAGTTCAGGCATCAGGCATATCTTCAGCAGGTGTGCTCAGGGGAGTCTGTGTTTACTAGAATGTCTTTTGATGTTACTCGATGTAGTAGAGAAGTCTGAGTCTGTGCCGGGCTCTGTGGCAGCACAGGCACATGGGCGTTTGTTCAGGCAGTAGATTATCAAGGACTTCCACCCTCTGGGCAATCAGATATTGACCATGCAAAGACAGAACTGGAGAGAGAACCAATGGAGGCACTGCCCGTGGAGAGCAGTAAGGACAAGGAACAATAAGTGCACAAGCCCCAGATTAAAAACCAGCCACCACCAGAGAGCCTTAACATCCTCCACCACCACCCCCAGAGATAGAAGCAGGGGGCAAAGGGATGAACATCCCTTAAGGTCAGATCTCAGATTTCTCTAAAATCCCAAGAATCGCCCTTACCGCATGAACAAACAGCTGTCAATCCTGCAAACAAGGAGCATGTAATGAGCATTTAAGAACGTGCTGAACGTGGGTCCTGGCACGCGCTTGTAGCATATAGTGTTTACAATGGATTGTCGCCATCCGATACTAGCGCATGCAGTCACAGTTGGAAGAGGGTTTGTGCGAAATGTCGAAGGGGTTCAAATCTCATGCATCTTGCTCCAGGCTTTTCTTTCTCAGCTCTATTCCAACACATGAAAGACTTGCTGTTATACAATAGGGACACGTGAACACAGGAGTTTTGAACACGGAAGCCCAAAATGCAATTACACATTTACACAGACTTTTCTCCTAAATACAGAACAGTCACCTTTTTTTTCAAATTGTAACTTTGGCATTAACTAAATATATACATCACCGCTTTCTTTAAAATAAGGTCATTATGGTAATCAAACACAGTCCCACACTATCACCATTGTGCAACCAATAATCTCCTCGTCTTCCTTTAAGTTTGCAGATTTTTATTTTTGTTTCTGTTTAACTCTTTTTGGCTTCCTCCATCGCACCACTACTTATCATTCCTATCAAACCCAATTCTCAACACAGGTTCTTTCTGAGTTCTCAACCTTAAGAAATCCAAGCACTGAGAAGTTGTTATTTTAGCTAAATAAAATGTCCAATTTACACAGAGGCAGTTTCTGATCCAGAAGGAAAACATATTCTTAACATCAGTAGTATTAGTTTTGCATATTTTGATTTTACAGTCCAAATGTTGAGGGGACCCTCCATCCAAAAAAAAAAAAAAAACACCCTCAATGAGTTTTCACATCCCTGTCGGCTCAATCTGACTCCACACTGAATATAGGAGGAGGCTTCAATCTAACACTTGATCCAGAACTTGACAGAATGAGTACACCAGGGAACCAGCATATATGGCAATCAACAGGTATTTTAAAACAGTATATGAAAGATCTGGGTCTCTGTGATGCTTGGGGTTCCTGTCACCAAAACAACAGAAGGCTTCAGCTTTTCCTCAGCACTTCATTATTAACACTCACGTTTATACAATTTATTGGTCAGAAGATCCATCTTAAATTATGTCAAAGGTGTTTATATTTAGCCAATAATTATCAACGATTACACACCAGACCTCATAAGACCTCATGGTTGAGGAGATACCCTTTTCTTCAAGTGGAAGCTTCTATATGTCTTTACCAGAAAAGAGTGGGCATCTTCTGTGGGTGTCAGTGATAGTTCCAACATTTCACCATGTGTCCTTTAAAAGTAAAAGCAGTAATGGAAGGTAAAAATTACTGGACAGGGTTCAAATATGCTACAGTAACACCAGAATCTCTGCAAAGTAACTGACATCACAAAGGCGATCCAGATTTTTAAAGTAAAGTGTTTTATTTGTTAATTATTGTCTTTTGATTTCATTTTTACGTGTTTGTCTCGTATGTTCCTCTCTAGGTCTGCATCTTGTTGTGGTGAGTGGACTTATAAACCAAGACAAACCAACAATAACAGTTTAGGGAAGAAAAAGGTTGTAAAAATATTTATTTTTGAAAAGCATGAACCTCTGACAATTCAGTATATTTTATTCTTTATTTAAAGAAAAAAGTAGGAACCTCTTTAAAGTCCCACTCCAACCACATGTTTTTCTTTTGTAAAACCGTTCCCAGTAGTCTTTTAATTATGGCTGTGCAGTTTTTAGCCAAAATCAAATCATCTTTGTTGTTTTTAAGACTAATTTTATGCCCAGCGGCATTCAAGTAAGAACAACAATTTCATCCATTAAAACACACATTATCCAGATGAAATTACCAGTACATTTGAAAAATATACAATATTTTTTTTGCTCATCACAAATTGGTAAATCAACCTCTTGTGTCATTGCTTAGGTCTGACAGCAAGCCAAACAATACCAGCTAACATCAGCCAACATAATTTGACTCAATTATCATAATCATAATTCTTCTCTTTGGTCTCTTTAATTAATGCAGATCTTGAAATGTTACAGAGATAAGCAAAAGTTACTTCTAATATTCATTCTGAGTAAATTGGATTTCATAAACGTGACACTAGTCAAAGCAACCACAAGGGGGAACAATCTAGGGCTTATGAAGGGCAGTCCTAAGCTTGGGTAAATGTAATGGATTGTGTCAGGATGAGCATCTGAGGTAAAAGCAAAACCAGTTCAGTCATGCAAATCTTTTGCAGAACTTTTATACCTAACCAGTTGTGGCCCGGGTTGACAGTAACCACCACCAGTGCTGTTGATGAGCAGGTGGTCAAAAAAAAGGATAGCATTGTCTCACCGAAGAACTGGGTCAAAAAACGATTGCAATATTCAGAGAAAGTTTAAGTGTATATATATTTTAGAAATGTTTTCATTGGTTACAGTTTGTTTTTTGACATTCATTTTCCAAACGTTTCCTTGTATGTTTCATAATGTTTTCTTTTAAGCACAAAAAAATTGCTGCAATAGAGTCAAACCTAATTTACGTTTATTTTCTTGATTTTGAAATTCTAAGACAAATAGTCAAAGATGTCTCTGTAAAATGTTTAAATATGTTTTTTCCAAGTTTTTTTTTAAATGTATTATTGCTATTGCTGTTGTTATTATTTTGTTTTTTCAAGATTAAGCACAGGTAAGTTATAACAGGAACCACTCTGATTTAGCAGAAGCTAAAGCTGAGGGTTGGGCTGTTGCAGTAAAACCTTTTGAGATGATGAGACACCTTTGCCAGTTTTATGTTTTGTGTGTGTGTGTGGGGGGGTTTGAGATGAAAACTATGCAGATATTTGCTCACCGACTGAACACTGTCCTGCTCCATCCTGCTCTGACAGTTCAACCACCAACCTTTGGAAATGTCTCTGTGCAAATAAAGCTGTCATTTAATTTAGCTGGTTCAATGTGGGGCCACTGCATCTTTACTGAGTTTTATTACCCAGTGTTAATAAGATTAATCAAAGTCAAAGACCCAGATTAAGTTCATTAATTAGATATGGCCCTGACAAAATATTCATTTGAACACGTCAGGATCACAGCTGGGAGACTGCACCTGCAGTTGTGCTGCACTCCATACTCCTCTAAAATACTTTATTTTGTGTGTTAAGAGTGGATGATAGTGATTTGGGTGTGTGTTTCCAAGCAGAGTATGACTGAACCTTATTTTAATTCAGACAGAAGCAGACCCTCGTCTGCTCCTTCATTCAAAGTCAGCCTGTCTCTGAACTCCTCTCTCAGACTGCCAGCCAGTGTACGACAGCATATGAACACTCACATGCATTCAAACTAGAGACCAACTGTGTGAGGTGGATGTACACATCACTGGGTCAACTTTTTTGGAAGGCTGCAGGATTTTAGATGGTGAAAACTGTTGATTTTGCTGCAAGTGAGCATCAAGCTTTTGCTTTTATTCTTGGAGACTTGCTTTTTGGAGTTTAGAATTGAATATAGGATTACTTAAAACGGGTCAGACAGACATCTAGACAGTAATCACATGCTTTAACCCATGACAACCCATGGTGACGTCAGTGTAACACAAAAAACAAAAAAAAACATCTGAAATGTGTGATTTGGTCCACTTGGTCTGTGGCATATTTAGTATAGCTTGTATTTAAAAGTGCATATATCTTGCTATTCTTAAGTCTTTCAGGGTAAACATTATCCATATACATGATCATATATTACCTTTGGCACATGAAATAACATAAAAACATTATTTATGAAATATGAATTGTTTTTGTAAACTTGTTTCCTACTCGGAAGTAAGACGACTTGATCTCTGAGGCTCTGCGATTCGCTCCTTGTGGGTGCCGCCCATTTCATGACATCAGCCTACATCAGTTCGTGAGAAGCCACTTGTTTTTGTGGGTTGGGAGGGGCTGGTGCTCAGAGCGCAGGTTTTTAGAGAAATACTCAGAAATGTGTGAATGGATCAACATACAGCTTTGGGGTTGTTTATAGTGAGGAGTCAATATTACATTTCACATAAAAGCTCCAAAAGTTGATTTCGCATGGCATGAAACAACAGGTCTGGGCTTTTATGGGATAACTGCAGAGAACTCTCATCATGAATCTGAAACAACGTCTTTTTGATTGGTAAACAGTAATTTAAAAAAGCAGAAGATTCTTCTTATAAAATATACACTTTAACCATTGGATTCAGTTGGTTACGAAGACTGGCACATTGGAAATCAGGGTTTGATTCCCAGGAGGCGCAAAGAGCTAAATCTAGGGTAAGTCCTTAGACAAAACCCTTCACGCTACTGCCTACCTATGTAGCCACAAGGGGGCCTGGGTCTGTGTCTCCCTGTGTTGGTCCCCAGCCTGGATAACATACAGGGTTGTGTCAGGAAGGGCATCTGGTGTAACAATCACTCGCCCCCTGCTGACTGCTCAAAAATACTGCACCCACAGGGTGTGCAGGTAATACATAAGCACCCATAGGATGCCAGCTAGGACAAAATACACCTTTTTTGTCTAATTTCCTCATTTTTAACGGTCAAGCTGCAAGCACAGAGTGCACATGTGCGTGCACTCATCACTTGGACAGCACTAACGGCCCCTTGCACAGTATGCAGTGTTTGAGGGGGTTGAAAAAATGAAAAATCTGTACAATGATGCATGAACATCTAAAATCTCAAACTTTTGTGCTGGCCATCTGCGTGCCCTGTCCAGATTTGCCCTTTTTTCGCTCTCAGATAACACTTATCCACCCAAGAGGGCAATTGGAATTAAGGCAAAAGCATCACAATTGTAATTCCACACACTAAAAATAATAATAAAATAAGAGTTTATAAGAAAGAGAAGGAATGACAATTTTACGTGATGGTAAAATGAATGAGATCTCAAATGGATTTTATAGTTCAGGGGAATTTTCTTTTTAGCGTGTAATTTCTTATTTTTTATCTCTAAAATTTTTTACATTTATTGTTTTTCTAATTAAATCAGAGGGCACATCTTTTTTTCATTCACTGAGTGAAGATTGATTACCCAGTAAATATGGTTTGTCAGAGTTGTAAAATTTATATGAACCTGCATGAACTTGTTTTTATTAAACTTGCCTTGAGCATCCTTGCAACATGTCGGTTCTGATATTGGTTTAAGTGCTGCTGGACGAAGGGTTTCCCCAGTCTTCCATTCTCCTCAGCAGACCTCCCAGTAATATGTTTAATCTTTTTTATTGGCAGGCGCCACATTGACTAAGATTCAAGCTAAACATCCGCTCTGGCACCAGAATAAAGATTTTCTATCAAATCTATTTAAATGTGCACAGAAACAGAGAAAATCAATTGGCTTATGAAAAAAAATGAATGAGCTATTAAAATTATTGTGTCCTGCAGAAATATATTAAAGCGAGCAGAAACCAGCAGAGGCAGCAGGCGCTTCACCTGTGAAAGTACAGTCAGATTCATCTTTCTGCTTCTATGATCAAGGATTTTTACATCTCATCAATTTAAAACCATTCATTCATTCATTCATTTTCCAAACCGCTTTATCCCTTTCGGGGTCACAGGGTTGCCGGAGCCTAACCCGGCTACTCATGGGCGAAGGCAGGGTACACCCCTGGACTGGTCGCCAGTCTGTCGCAGGGGCCACAATCACACACCCATGCACACTCACACCTAGGGACAATTTAGAGTAACCAATCAACCTATGAAGCATGTTTTTGGACGGTGGGAGGAAGCCGGAGTACCCGGAGAAAACCCATGCATGCACGGGGAGGACATGCAAACTTCACACAGAAAGGTCCCCCAGCCAGGACTTGAACCGGGAACCTTCTTGCTGTGAGGCAGGAGTGCTAACCACTGCGCCACCGTGCAGCCCAAATTGTTGACTCTGAGATTCGAACTTGGGACTCCCGCTCACAAGAGGGGTGGACTTCCCGCTTTTGCCACAAGGCCCTGCCAATTTAAAACCAGTGCAAGCAAATTTTAGTAACACACTCTCAATATACATATAGGAGTATGATGTTAGATTTGTTGCAAAATTACTTTCCGTGTGTAAAAAAAAAATGTTTTTGTAATAAGAGATGTGTGTGTAAATATGTTAATGTATCTGTTGTCAGGGGTGAGGGGGTCTGAACCCAATAGCAGGCTAGAGATGGAAGTACGTTTGAAGAAGTGTTTAATAAGTGCCAGTCCAGGTGGGGAGTTAGGGACAGTTTGTTGCTTGGCTTTGGTTGGAGGGTGAGCCGCTGGTCAGAAGGAGAGTGGTGATGACAGGCGTGATCAGGAGTCTGGGTGGGTTTGCAGTGGAGGTGTAGATTTCCTTGAAAAAGACAGGATAGGTCAATCTATGAGTGTTGATACAAAAGCAAGACATGAACTATAGCTTTAGGCGTAGCAGGGGCCGGAAACCTCTACTGCGTTAAGCAGACGGACTGACGCCAGCTGAAGGGCTTGGAGGTCCATAAGAAGGTTCCAGGCTGATGAGGCAATGAGGAGCAGGTGAGGAGATTGAAGCAAGGTGTGAGGGGGAGGCGACCAGGATCCTGACATCTGTAGAATAGAAATGGTCCGTCTGTTAATCCTTTGTTGCACAACATGGGTCAAAAATGACCCGGCTGAGTTTTTGTTTTTAATATCTTTGCAAAGAATTAATATTCAGTAGTCAAAATATTCCTCAAATAGGTTGTTTTAGAATATCACACGTTTATTTTATTTTTTCATTTCTTACTTTTTGAAAAACAAACAAAAGAAATTGTATCAAAAAACTTTTTGTATCAGTTTTTGGGATATGATGCACATCAAAGGGTTAAAAAGATTTCATACTTAAAGAAAAATGTGTCCATCTGTAAAAAAAGTTTAGTGAGCGTGAAGACATTTGTGCATCTGTAAAACTGTTTTGTATAGATAAAAGTTGTCCGTTCATTAAGTAAGATCTGTTCCTGCTTGAAATGTCACATGCACCTATAAGCATATGCATTGGTCCACAGTGACAAAACCCAAGTTACAATAACAATTCTTTTGCTTCTCAATACTTCAGCCAATCAGCAGTCTTTCAGTGTCACCCAATCGGTGTGCTGCTTGGACTAGCCAATCAGGTGCATGATATGCATTCCAGGAGAAAATAAAAAAAAGTTGTTTCTTCATTCTATATGACAGAGATAAGACGAAAATGGCAGAAGTATTTCATTACCACATTGCAACTAACAAAAATAGGTGTTGATCAATATTAGGTTCAGGAAATTCTGATGATTTCTAACACCATTTTGTCTCAACTCCTTCTGGATTTTATTAATGTTTTTGGTTTGTTAGTTTGTTTCTCCTGGCGCATGGATATCATCCATCCGATCGGTTGATAGGCAGCACAGTGATTGGTTGACAGTGTAAGGCTACTGATTGGTTGATTTATTGAGAAGCAAAAGAATTGTATTATTAATTTTCATTGTAGGCCAGTGCACGTGCACATGATATTTCACACACCGATAAAACATGTTTACAGTCAATTTTTTTCTACTAACAGTTTTGTAGACACACACATTTCTTGTTACAGGTACAAAACTTTTTAATGGACAACTTCTTTTCACAATTACAAAATATTTTTTATAGACGAACAATTTGTTTTCTACAGACACAAAACATTATTTCAAACTCACAAATCTCTTAATACAAGTACTTAACCTTTTAACACACAGATGAGAATTTTGCAAACAAATCTAACTTCGTAGTGTTTTTCGTCTTCCACGCTCCACTCTAAGAAAAACTAAAAAATCCTTTCCACTTACTCTAAAAAGTTTCAAAACAGGTTTAACTTTTTTCTTTCTAATCACAGCGAGGAGACATTTCTAGAAGCTGCTTTCAGATTCTGTGAATAAAAAATTAATTAAAGCCCACCACCAAAAAGGACAAGATATGATACATTAGCAAAAGCCTTTCATGACATAAATGCTGGTCTTTGAACAAACACTTTTTCATGACCCTGTGGGGAAAAAAAGGCTTCACAGCGGACAATTCTATCCACTTATCGGATAAACACAGTCAGCAGGCTTCAAATGCAACCGTATTAACACTTCAAAACAATCATAGCATCTCGGCAGGCGCAGGAAAGGTTGCACCGCATGGAAATAACAAACATTATTTTCTCCTTTTTGAAGTTTCTCAAATGCCTTTTTTGGAATTATATTCTCTACAAAATAAATGCAGAAGATGTACATGATATCCATGCTCAATCCTATTAGCGGCAAGAAAATGTCAAGGCGAGCAACTGGCGTTAAATGGGAAACAATCTCTAAGCCTGGATGGCGAAAAAAAATCCCTGAGGAATTTGTTGGGGTTTGAGGAAATCAAACCCATTTCAAACTCATAAATCAAACAATCAGCTCATTTACCTGAGTGATTGATATTTTTCAGAATGTTGATGTTTACTCAGCAGTCCGTTTTGGGTGTTCGCCTACATTCAAAGAAACTGTCCCTTTGTGATGACCACTTCCCATGATCCATCTATCTAAGTGCTTTCCTGCCAGCTTAAAGCCCCTCACACGTCCAACCTAATATTCCTGGTGCAACAAATATCCATCCATCTATCCAAGAAATGGTCAGAATAGAAATATACTATTGCTTACTACTGACTTTTTCTAAAGGTGACGGAGACGAGATGAAAGGGGAGAGAGGTGGCTGCTGCTGAAGCAGCATGAAGGCTTTCTGAGAGTGGGAGGCAGAGCTGGGCATCGCAGCAGGGAGGTGCAGTTCAGGGAACTGAAAAAAAGACAAGTATATTGCATTAGAAGAGAAAAAGACAAGCAGCTTCAATACATGTATCCAAACCTGAATATTGTATAGTACATTGCATTAAAACACTGAATATAGTTGTATGAGTTAAGGGAAGTTTTTCCTTGTATTTTATCTGGGCTCGGGACCACTTGAGGCTACATATTAAGGCAGCAACATACAGGGTATTGCCTATAGACCCACATTGGATTCAGCTCATCTCACCCCCTGGGAATATAACCCTGATTTCCCATGTGCCAGTCTCGTATTTAGCCAACTTAAGCTATCCATCTACTTCGAGGTGATTCTGTTGGTTGTATAAATGTTGGCATGTGTGATCTACTTTTTCTAGTGCAGAATTTTACACCATGTTTATGTTAGTTTGGACTGTGGCAATTGTTGATATTCCTTATATTGTTGTGCCCGAAAAAAAACGATACTTATAAATGCCAGGTTTCCTTTTTTTTAGACTGTAGGCTGGTGAGGCGAGGACGGGAACAAACTAAGGCTGCTTTGTGCGCCAGAAGCGATAGCGATAATTCCATTTAATTCAGTTTATTTGTTAGTTATTTATTAGTTATTTTGTGTCAGTTCTTAACCAAGGTTGTCTCAAAAAGCAAAAAAAAATCAAACCAAGCTACTTACAATTGCATTAATCCAGTTCAGTCCAGATGATTGCAATATGAGCAATTTGTCTTAACTTTGACCTCTAATGTTTCAGTTTTTATATTAGACCATAAATGTAAACAACATGTCACATTAAAGGGGGCAGGCTTGTCACAAATGTAGAGTAGTCAAGCCCTGATTAAAAGTTTGTAGGCCCTGCCCATGTCCCCAAACGTATGGAAAATCCCTGAACCTTACATTGCTGCAGGTGGCTCCACAGCCATAGGCTGCAATAGGTACCATTTGGATTTTATCCAGTTTCAATCTGGTATTTATGCACTTGAGTGTGCCTAGATGATTTATTTCATGCTTTGACAGTCTGTGCTGCAATGTTGGATCTCTGTTTTCACACAAGCCAAAGTATTTCACACACGTTTTTCACTGCTCATCGCCACAATGTCAGTTTTGTTTTGGAGCATTGAGCACATCACTCTTATCCATCAGCGGGGAGGTTAAACCGAGCACCCACCTTATTTTGCCAATCTAAAGGTATCAAATGTTGTAAGAACATCTGTGATCTTTACATCTTAACCTCGAGAATCAAGCAGAACTGCTCCATCTTGTTCAAAACACTACAAGTAAACCCAGATTATTGTCTCCACCTTATTGATCCTCCTTATCAGAAAATATAATTCTTGTTCTTCACTGTCATTGGCCAGAGAATCATGTCAATCTCCTTATGTCCAAAAAGTTTAATGTCCTTCCTCCAACCTGGCATGTTTTGTGATGAACTCTATAAATAAAAAGACACTGCTAGCTTATGTACTCAAAAATACATCAGCCAGCAAAATAAAATGAACTTTTCGATAAAACATTTCTAAGATGGGCTGCATGGTAGTGGTAGTGGTGAGCACTCTCACTTCACAGTGAGAAGGTCATGGTTCAAATCCCAGCTGAGTCCTTTTTGTGTGGAGTTTGCATGTTGTGCTCATGCATGTGTGGGTTTTGTCCAGGTGCTCTGGCTTCCACAGTCCAAAAACATACTTCAGGTTAACTGGAGGGTCTAAATGTCCCCTCGTAGTGAATTAATGTGTATGTGTGGGTGGGGGTTTGCTTGTGTGGCCCTGCGAAGACTGGTGACCTGTCCAGAGTGTACACTGCCTTTGTCTAAAAGCCTCTAGAGGGATTCAGCAAGTTTAGACAATAGATGGACGGGGTTGCCGGAGCCTAACCCAACTACTCATGGGCGAAGGCAGGGTACACCCCTGGACTGGTCGCCAGTCTGTCGCAGGGGCCACAATCACACACCCATGCACACTCACATTCACACCTACGGACAATTTAGAGTAACCAATTAACCTATGAAGCATGTTGTTGGACAGTGGGAGGAAGCCGGAGTCCCCGGAGAAAACCCACGCATGCACGGGGAGAACATGCAAACTCCACACAGAAAGGTCCCCCAGCCAGGACTTGAACCGGGAACCTTCTTGCTGTGAGGCAGGAGCGCTAACCACTGCGCCACCGTGCAGCCCATGGATGCCCATGGATGCTTAAAAGTACCATTATAACGGAAAAGTTAACAGTATAACTCACATTTTTTGTTAGATATTTAGATATTTTTATTAGCAAGCAAGAAATGCATCAGTGCAACCTTATTAACTATAAAAGACAAAAGCAGAAAATGGGGAAAAACATTTTAAAAATAAAAACTTCCCAAAGTGTTGCTCGACAGCTACTTATTTTCCTGGTATATTACAGAGAGCTTATATTATACAGACTCTCTTTGAAACACATTATAATATTAAATTGAGGCTGCTCTCAACAACACAGGAAAACATAGCAGAAATATAACTTCAGTGGGTGAAATGCTTTTAAAATAAACCTGAGAGTTCCTTATTTTAATGAAAGCATGTTTGTGTTCGTATTTCTGCCACACTTTATGAAGAGTTAGCTGTGAACATTAGATTATTCACTTGTGTTTCTCTCCTATTCCCCCGCCAGCTCAGCTCAGGGCAGGCACTTTGTGTGTCCGTGGCCTACACCTCGACAACTAATGCATGAGAACTGCTCTACTTTTAAACCTCCGGGTCCCAGCGGCAGAACTCATGCCACGGTTCAGATGTGCAGCAGTCTGCTCCATGTCCTCAGGTTTCACAATCTGACAGTGTGGAACAACCATGGCAGAACTTTTATGAGGAGGTGGTCAGATTAACCAATAAACCTGCTCCTTGACAAACATTTTGGGTGTAAGAGAGTGGTAGTTCATCCTTCACCTTAAATATTGGGGATCTTCTTAGAGAAGGGAGCTTTTTCTGGGCCTGGGCAAGAAAAAGCCAACCTGATGAAGTTGCTTGATTTTTGCCCTCCGTTATAGGAAAAATGCCACAAGAACATGCTAACAAGACCACAAGCACAGTTTTCTTCGGAGTGGGTCTTTAAGGTGTTCAGAGATTACACAGAAAAGTCCATCATTGGTACATATACATTGGTTTGATGGATTTTGTATCTTTGTGTAAAATTTTTAAAACGTCAATTGCACAATAGCACTTAAAAAAATCAATGGAAATATTTTATTTAAAAAATATATCATTTAGTTTAATCCACTTTCAAATATTTTGGAAATAATGTTCACTACTGACTGTGGCGAACTTTTAAGTTAAAAATCCTTCAGATAAAATGGCCATGTCAAATCATGTAATTAGACAATTTTTTATAGAAATGTAATCCTAGAGCCTAATCTAGGGCTGCATGGTGGTGTCGTGGTTACTACTGTTACCTCACAGCAAGAAGGTTCTGGTTTACATCCTGACAGGATATTTTAGTGTGTAATTTGCTTTTTTTTCCACAGTTCTCTCTGGACACTCTGGCCTCTTCCATTATCCTAAATTATGTTTGTTAAATTGCCTGGTGACTCTAAATTTTCCTTTAGGAGCGACTGTGAGTCTGTCTATGTAGACTGACAAATTGTCCAGATTATTCCCGGCCTCTGAAGTAGCTGGGATAAGCTCCAGCAACCCTAGTGACACTGAACAGGGCAAAGCGGAATTAGCAGATGGATGGGTGAAAAACCCAATCTGACTAAATTAATTTCCTTTTTTTTTTTAAACTAACAAAAAAAATCTAAAAAGCAACATATTTTATATTTTAATCTTTTAAAGTTCTTAAAGTCTAACAAAAGAATGTTGATACAAAAAGCTACTTAAGCCTAGAAATGTGTTTTTTTTCATTCATTGTGAAACATTGATAAACTAGTGTACATAATTACACTCTTTACTAAAACATGAAAATATTTTCAACAACCATTGAAAGATTCTTTCAATCACATTTTATCTGTCAGCCAGTTGTAGGAAAATAAGTTTTTGTTGCTTTTGTTGTTTTTTGTTGCTCTCAATATTTGACTGTATGAAAGGCCTTGTTGATCAAACTCAGATAAAATGTTACACCAGATCAGTATGACAAAGCAACTAAGTCTTTAACCACCTGGTAAAAATAAAATAATGTGCAGATAACCTGTTAAAACAGCGATGAACAATGAGCGTTTAACCATGTCTGAATAAAAACTGTCTTTTTAGTAAAGCTAGGATTAGTAGGTACATCTATGAAACTTTGTCAACAGTATATTTAAGGGCACATGGAAATATTTAGGAATTTTCTAAAACTCATATAATGCAACAAAAACTTGGAGTTTTAAGACACATTTGATTATATAAGTTTTTTTTTCTTTTTAAATAGTCAGTATGAGAGTATAAAGTCTTTGTATTTGATGTTTCTAAAGTCATTACTCAGGCACTGCCTTGTCTGTATGAAAGCATTTTATGATTAAAAATCAAAAGATGGAGAATAAAAATACAAAATTACTAGGAATAAAAGCAGTGTTGGATTTACTTGTTTTGTCTTCAACACAACTATATTATCAGTGTTTTAACTAAAAGACAAACATTAAGTTAAAAAAGAAAAACATATATAGTTCAGGTTTAATCTATAGTTGTAGAAAAATGTATTAGTTTTTTTTTTCCCATTTTATTATTGTAATACACAATATACTTATTTGAGAAAGTAATAATGCCTCAACAACAAAAAAAAAAAAAACAGGACAGGTTGGAAAAAAGTTTTCAAAATTCTAAAAAGGGTTGATTCATTCTGTTGTATCAAAGTAGGATTTCAGAGTAATGATATCTTTGCATTTCCAATGTATGGCTTCTCACGTGTTTATCTCACACACATGCCCCCCCCCCCCCCCCCCCCCCCCTATATATATATATATATATATATATATATACACTGCTCAAAAGAATAAAGGGAACACCATGAAAACACATCATATACCACAATACCAGAACAAATGAAATATTCTTTTTTAAAGCTTTATTCTTTACATTGTTGCTTGTGCTGACAACACAACCACACAAAATAATGACATTAATGGAAATGAAATTGTAAAAGCACATTTTTTAAATGTAATGTCTGAAACAAGTCAAAATGAGGCTCAATAGTGTGGCCTCTTTTTGCCCGTAAATGACCTCCCTGCAATCCCGGGGTATGCTTCTGATAAGGAGGTGGATAGTCTCCTGCACGATCTCCTCCCACACCTGGACCAAAGCATCCACCAACTCCTGAACAGTCTGTGGTGCAACTTGGCGTTGGTGGATGGACAGAGACATGATGGCCCAGATGTGCTCAATTGGATTAAGGTCTGGGGAACGGGGGGGACCAGTCTTTTACATCAATACATTCGTCAAGCAGAAACTGCTGACACTCCAGCCAGCCACTTGAGGTCTGGCAAGTTCTCACAAGGGGTCAGAGAATCTCATCTCAGTACCGAATGCCAGTCGGGCTGTCTCTGGGAGCACATGGATAGCTGTGCGGCCTTCCAAAGAAATGCAACCCTAAACCATAACTGACCCACTGCCAAACCGGTCATTTTGGGCGATGTTGCAGGCAGTAGAACGTTCTCCACAGCGTCTCCAGACTGTGTCACAGCTGTCACACATGCTCAGTGTGAACCTGCTTTCATCTGTGAAGAGCACAGAGCACCAGTGACGATTTTGCACTATATAGGTGTGTGTTTTATTGTTAAAGAAAAAAGTGCATAAAACCCTTTGTTCCAGTGCTGCACAGCAGGAGTTAAAAGGAAAGAAAACCTCGAAGACCAGTCATAGGTGAATCTAAGAAACCAGCGTTCAGTCAGAGGTCATAAAGTTTGAAGCAAAACAAAAAAGCACAGAACTTTTTCTCAACCCAGGTTCCAACAACAAAGGAAAAGCTAAAGAAAGGAAATTATTATCTTGGTCTACTGGTTGGTCTACAGGCATTACTAAGGAAGGGACGGCGACGAAGGTACGCTGATAAGCACATGATTTCAGAGGGGCAGACACTCAAAGTCGGAAAAGGGCAGCAAAAACAAATTTTTTTTTGTCCTTTAAACAGTATAGAAATTAGGTACACTTATAAAATAAAGTACTAAGATAACTTCTTATTTATGAGACCTATATATGTGAAAGTGATACAATTGTCATTTTTTATGCAAAGAAATTATTGTCAACATGAGTTCATTCTCTTTATCATAGACTTTAAAGACATCTAAGGCAATAAAACACTGGAGGCTTTTTTTTTTTTTTTTTTTTTTATCGTTTTTAATCAACATGAATCAAGTTTAATACAGATGGTAACATTTCAAT
This sequence comes from Adrianichthys oophorus, assembly GCA_036245035.1. NCBI lineage: Eukaryota > Metazoa > Chordata > Actinopteri > Beloniformes > Adrianichthyidae > Adrianichthys > Adrianichthys oophorus. The sequence continues at coordinate 4,118,401 of BSAI01000138.1, forward strand.
CACAGATACCCTACAACTTTCAGAATATATCCTGTTGTCCTCAGGGTATAGAAGTGTCTGGTTTTCAGTTCACTCTGTGTACATCCCAAAATTCCCGGCTACAGTTTACGTTTTGGTCCAGTTGTTCTGCTTCAAGCATGAAGTCTATTCCGAATGAGAAAACTCAGAAAACAAGAGCTCCAAAACTTGTTCCAGATTATCGGGGAAAACAAACTCTGGTTCGCTTTAATCAAACCACGTGTCCAGTCTGAAAACACCCTAATACTCACTTAGGTTTTCATGATCACCTTCATGTTCATCAGGTTTGTAACCCTGATCAATAACAGATAAAAGACCTTCACTTTTCTGCTGTTTTAGGTCTTACTCCAGCCTTTCAGATGACAGTGAAGAAGCCAGAGCCAGGTACCTCTACAGGCAGTGGGTGGAATTCGGTTTGACCAACGTCCAAGTGATTGATCATACAGTTCTGGTCAGCACACCTGGTTCTACACCCAACACCATCACTGACAGGTCAAGTCATCAGTGCTTCCTGCCCACTGGGATCTCATGTGACCAGCGTGGACCAATAGACGGACAGCAGCAGCAGGTCTCTTATGCAGCCTACTCTGCAGCTGGAAGTGTCCAGGTACCAAGGTTTCATTATTCTTTAAATGTAGTATTTGTTGAGTTGAGGAAACACTGTCTTACCTGTTTTCACAGATAATAACATGATGGTAAGCCAATGTTTAACAAGCGAAATGTGAGTTGCATTGAAGCAGATTTTTGCATAATGAAGCTGTGAACTTGTGAGTCAAGCAAACAAAAGGCATAGGAGTTATTGCTAAAGCACTTCAACAATTACTTTAAAATTACACTGGAACAAATAAAGACTAGTTCTGGTAAATCTTGGTGTGGAAAAGAGCTTGAAGTGAAGATTTTCTAAAGATGTATCTGCTTTCCAGCCATCCTTGGTTTGTTAAATAATCTTATATGAACTGCAATCTATGAAATTTTAGGATCAAAATGGATGACATTCTTTATAAATGGGCATTTTTGAGTGTTAGCTTTCTGAAAGCTAAACAAAGGGAGTGCATGAACTTAGTTTGACCTTTTAGGGGGTTGTTTGATCAGGTGTCAAAAATAAACAGAAATTAGTCAAATAAGATAAGTATTTGTATAAAATCTTTCAATATTTATTGCAAATAAACAGACTGGAAAAGGTCTATCTTGCACTTCATATATTGTGTCTGTAGCCAAAGTTTAACAGATAATGACTGTAAAGTGTGTTTAACTCTAATACGAAATAAATTAAACTCGCATAGCACGAGAAAACTAGAAAAGTAAACAACCTGTTCTTCCAAGTATTTTTTTTGCTATAAAAGTAAGCATTTAAATACCATGAAGTGTGTTCATAGTCAAATTTATAGTCTCAGACAACTTGTATGCTTTATATCTGTACTTATTTTCTTCCAAAGTAATTAATAAACAATATGAACACAATATGAGATGTTTTCTCCAACTAGAAATTGACAAGTTTGCACCAGGCTGTTCCAGACTTGCCATTTCTTCAGCCTCCTCCACCTTTCTTGTGCGAGTGTGTGGGATGTAGGTGGGCTTGTATTGAAAACAGTGCCTGCAACAATGGCTATCACAAAAAAAAAGCTGCGTCACCCGATGTTGTTGTAGACAACTGTATCACAAAAAAAACTGCTTAGGATGAACCTTGATATCTTATTTTGAACTGGTTTTCTTTTCTATCTGAAACTAGCTTTTGAAATTATCCAAATTTGGAGTTCAGAAGTGTTTCGAAATATCCTCATATCTGTCTTTGGACACAGTAAACAAAACAAACAAAAAAAACATTTTAAATCCTAAGAAAAAAAACCATTAGTCAGAAATCAGTATTTTGAAAGAAAATCAACAAAGAATAGTGATTTGTTTGTCCAAACTTAGATTTTTGTTTCATTTTTAAAAGCAATCATTTATGATGAACAGTTTGATTTATTCATTATTTTGTTTTGCCAGTAAATAAAATGTAAGGTAGCTCCACATTATATTCTCATTGCTCCTTTTGTTTCTTCTTAATTAACTAGTATATTTTTAGAAAAAAAAAAAAAGTAATAAAAACCATCTAATTAACTCCTCATATAGAACTGATTTGTATGCAGAATGGATAGTCTAAAACTGAGAGTGTCATATTGTGGGTCTTTTCAGTTTAAATTGATTAAATCATTAATCTGAAAACAGATTTAACATATTTAACATAACTTTTTATCACACAAAAATTATTTTAAAAAAATGCAAAATTAATGACCAATTTGTTAAAAAAAAACTGTGTTATTTACTAAAACTGTAGTTCACTTCTAATTAGAGATCATTAAACCATCCAGATAATGATTCTTCCCCCAATGCTATAAATAAACTGGTAGATCAGTGCTTCTGTCTCTCATATCACTCAGCACCATGTTCGAATAGCAGTTTTCTTTTGTCCTAATATTTAAAGAGCTAACTGCATTTCTAACAGCACAACTTGATGAAGAGATGCCTCATCTTCTCATCTTTAATTCCTCCTTCTCCATTCTGTTACATGGTTTCTACGACTCTCCAGGTTGTCATTGTCACCATAAGGGCATAAAAACATTAAAAAAAAAAAAAAAAACACATAAAAACACAACAATCAGCAACTCTTTTTTTCCCACCTCCTGCCTCTTGGCTGACATTGCCCTCTGTGCCTGAGTCCCCCAACCCTCAGATCACAAAGTGGCTTTACACATCAGCACAAACCAATATGTAAACATTTCACTGTACTAATGCATAGTGTTGCATAACGATGCAACGTTGCTTTTCTCTGCAACAAAATCAGCTGATTTACGTTGATTGCATAAGCACTTCGCTACTTTGAAGTATTGCATTTCAGAATCCGCTGGAATTATATTAATGGTAAAAACGGCTGAAGAGTTACGGTAATGGTTGACCATAAACTGGAATGTAGTGCAAAAATGGTTGAGGACCGCTGATCTATGTTATGGCTAAGTCTAATGATTCCAACACGATCATACAGAAAAAAAAAAAAAAAAAAAAAAACAATAGCTACAGATATCATTGCTTTCTACTTTATTGACATAATGTATGTATGTTTACCGTAGGCAAATTAGGATGAATTCTGAGGAGACTGAAGATGTTGCTTTGTGGGCACCTAGTGGCTTGGGGTCTCATTGCATTTGCCTAGTCTACATAGAACTGCCACCTAAAGCCATAAATCAAGTGGCCTACATGGAGTAAAAGAAACTCAGGTAATCTTTGTCGATTCTTTCTCTTTCCAGCCTTTACTCCCTTGTGTCAGGAGGGAGGGAGGGAGGGAGTAAAACCGACTAATCAATATCATTAATAAACTTTAAACCGGTCTGGAATAGAACAAAATTGGAATGTTTTTTTTTTTTTTATTGTTAACCTAGGAAAAAAGTAAGATTTTTCTCCACGGGGGACAAGCAGCAAGAATCTCAGAAACACAGAAAGCATAAAAAATCTTGAATAGGTCTGATGTTATGCACAGTTAATCTTTCTGTCCTTCAGTAGTGTGAAGGTTAATGGAAGTTATTATGCATGGAGTCCTGCAGAAGCCAGCAGACTAGTACACACAAAGAAATACAGTCACACTATTTTTAGAGGGCTTTACTTCTTTGTATCCTGGGAACAGAGAAAAGGGTTGAAGGAGATGCTTGTTATTCCCTTGAGCCCCCGCTCGGCCTGAGGGCAGATGAAAAGTTGGAGTGATTCTCTGAATACCAAGTTTTCCTCCTTCTCTTCCCTCTCCTCTCCGTTCTCCTTTCTGTGCTTTGCTCGATCTATCCAGCTGTCCACCCGCCCAAGTCTAACCAAAAAGAGGGTCACAGTCATTCATCACCAGAACATTCCCTCACTCCGTTCAACTCCGCACTTTGAGTAAAGCGGTAGTTTGCCGGATCTGAACGCGGCTTTCACAATTAAATATGACTTTTGTGATAGATGGATCGTGTTTCCCTGCAGGAATACTGGATTAATAACCTCTGCTGTAGGTGGCCCTGTTCTGCTGCTGTTGTGAGAAAAACACACACAAACATAAATGTGAACACACACAAAGAAACACACACATGCTCAAACAAAAGCATCAGTTTTAATTTTAAAAAAATGTAATGGCTTGTAATATTTTGCCAAATTTGATCAATAATTGTAAATACAAATATTCACTAAGAAATAATATAATAACTATGTTACATTGTAACAAACTAATTGTAGTCATGAGAGATCAAATGGGGGTCTTTTGAAGGGAATTTTTGTTCATTTATCAAATAGCATTTCACAGCACAACTAAAATTGAAGAAAACAATGATTATACATATTTCAATTAATTATTTCCTCACCCTCTGCGGGTGGTTTCTCACCCAATTTCAGGTCTACCAGAGGCCTGGGAGCTCGAGGGTTTCGCAGTATGTTAGCTGTTCCTAGCACTGCACTTTTCTGGACTGAGATGTTTGAGGTCTTTCCAGGGATCTGCTGTGGCCACTCCTCCAATTTGGGGGTTATGGCCAGAGTGCTCCAATTACCACAGGCACCACTGTCACCTTCACCTTCTAAACTTTCTCCAGTTCTTCTCTGAGCGCCTGGTATTTCTCCAGTTTCTCGCGTTTCTTCTTCTTGATGTTACCATCGCTTGTTACTGCCACATCCACCTCAACTTTCCTCTGTTCTTTTTCCACCACTACAATGTCTGGTTGGTTCACCATTACCATCCTGTCAGTCTGTATCTGGAAGTCCCACAGGATTTTTGCTTTCATATTCTCTACCACTTTCGAAGGTGTTTCCCATTTTGACCTTTAGGTTTCTGTTCCTTTTCTGAACAAGTTCCTGTATATTATTTCAGCCACTTGGTTGTGGTGCTTCATGTATGCTTTTCTTAACAGGATTTTACACCCTATACTTATGCGCTGGATTGCCTCTGTGCACAGCCAACACCTTGGGTCTTTTCTGGTGTTGTAGATCTGAGCCTCTATCGCTCTGGTGTTCAGAGCCTGTTCCTGAGCTGCCAGGATGAGCTGTGCTGTCCTATAGGCCAGCCCTGTCTAGTCAATGGTAGGACTTGTTGATATCAGCCACTTCAGTTATAGTCCATTCAAGTCAGACAAAACAACAAACAAAATGAATGATGATATTTGTTATTTTTTGTACTGTACAAAAAAATAATACTAACTGACAAAGGTGTGGACATTGTGTTGACTTAGTACTGCTTTTGTCGCATTTTGATTCTAATCCTGGACTCAAATTGTTAGTGCTTCAATTAAAAACACCAAGAGTACAGTTTTGCACACAGTTTTGTTTATGGGGGACGGGAGACGTTGAGATTACAATGAGATTAAGATTTCGATTATGGGGATGCAAAACGATCAATAAACTAGCAAGAAAGGCAAGTTATCATATCAATGAACCGCTTATTACCAATTTTATCAAACACGTAAGGCATTTGTATCTAAACATGCTAATGAATGTCTTATAAATGTCCTACAAAGGCTTCAGAACAAATTACTAATTCTTGTTAATGTCTTATAACTGAATGAAAGTATCTTAATATAAAGAATGAGAAAAACTCATGTTTCCATTTGAAAAGTGTGTCATTTTTCAATATTAGGCAGTTTATCTGCTAAGAGAACAAATAAACATGGTTATTGCCTTTCCCTGGTGGTAGACAGTGAGAAGTCACCTCTAAGGTAATGGTTATGACTAATGTCTGAGCCAAGCAGAGGGGTTGGTGGGTCTGGTTTTTATGAGAATTTTAAACCCTGACTGAGTCTACAAGTTTTATCATGTTGTCCTAGCTCACATGCCAGTATCCAGATCTGATCACAGCATTGGAGTATAACTTCAAGTATTTTATAACTATTTATACTGTATAGTGTATACATCTGCAGAAACTTAAACATTTCTGCAGCAAAGCCTTTCAAGACAAGGAGTCATACGTTTTGAAGATGTACCTGTTGTATGAAGATGCTTCACTTTTCACTGCGTTGAAAACAGTGTCACTGCTTGGAGCAGCTCCTTCCAGCAGCTCTGATCTCATACCAACTGCTTCTTAAATGTTACCTCTTTTTTGTAAATGCATTCATCTGGGGATTATTCTTAATCCCCAAAAGACTTGCGTGCTTTTTGACGGTACTTTGTCATGTATTTATTTAAAAGACACTGCATAAACTGGGTTTGTAGACTAAGCATTCAGAGCAACGGCTATGTTGTAATCTCTGGGTTTGAAGTCAATTCTTGATTTTATAGTGTTGGTGCTATTAATTTTACAGAGGTGAATTTCACGTGCTAGAGACATTTATTGAAGGGAAAACCCATGTGCTTTGCCAACAAGCTGACACATATTTTGGTAATAACCAGGAAAGAATGGCTGCAGACTAAAATCTAAAGCGGGTACTGCAGTCATAGTGGAGCATCTGATTCCTGTGGGCCTTCCACTGTGAGTCTGTGAGGGACTCATAGGACTGGAGGGACCAGAGACAAATACACATTCGGTTTCCCTAGTGGCACAAATATTTATGAAGTACATAAAATCCTCCTGGAACAGTCCACTTCCACAGCAAGATGTTATCCATCAACCAAAACTAGTTACTTGTCTCTCTAAAGAGCCGGCTGCACTTTCTGGTCAGCATTGTAGCAACTTGTTTAAAAAAAAATAGGAAAGAATGGCCCATATTTGACATGTACAGGTTCAAGGAGTAAACCTTCAAGCTTTTATAAAACTGTTTCCACAAGCAATTGAAGTTCACCACGATCTTTGACTTCAACTCAAGTTAAGCAAGTAAAATAATGATGGTATTGATTATTTAAATCTAAGTACAACCTTCACATGAGTCAGAACACAGTTTTCTCCTGGTGTGTATAAGGGCCTGGTCACACCGCCAGATCTTTGTTGAAGCGTTCCTGGAGCGGTGAAAAAAAATCACTCACCACTCGTGACCGTTCATCACCGTTTAACAAAAGTTGGCTTCTGTTAAAGCAACGCCGCATACGCTCAGCCACCACTGATGTTCCTCGAGAGTCCCTCCCACCGCTACGAAATTTTTGAGCTACACAAAATATTGCGAACGGTAAGGAGAGGTCCATTCTCCGCTCCGGCAAAGTTCACTCCCGCTCCACCAACGCCCAGTCAAAGTTTGGCTCTGCTAGACGCAAGTTCGTAGCCGCTTGGGTCCGCTAGGCCAATGCAGAAATCTCGAATGCTGGACCACTGCTGCTTCACCAGCGTTGCACTGGCGGCAACTAAATGGTACACAAACGTCGGTGGAGTGGTCATAACGGCGTTGCTGGAACAGTGTCGAGCGTTAAAGCAGCGATCCATGGCAGCGATGAACGTTGATGTGGCATTGTCATAGTGGTGCCGGAGCGGGACCGGTAATTGGCCAAAAATACGCGGAGAAATGGACCAGGAACTCATGTTATCGAGCTGCCGTTGAGTTCAGACCTATATCGAATTAGCCCAAACTGCATCACCATGGATTCTAAAAGACTTGCAATGATCGATGCACAAGTCCATCAGCAGAATCGGAACCTCCTCTGACTCCTCAGCAACCAACGCTACATCAACGCTCGTTATAGCTCACTACCGCTAAACCAATGCTAAAGCTATGCTGGCTTCAGCGGTACATCTCTACGCCAACTCCTGTGTGTTCGATTTTCTTTTTTTTTCATTTTGTGCACGGTGACGAGCGTTGTCAAAATTCTGTGCCCCTCCCTGCTGCTCCAGGTACATTCCAGCAAAGTTCTGCATTCCTGGGCGGTGCTGCCGGGCCCTAATGTTTTAGGAACCTGTAGGAGATATTGAAAGTTGATAGTCTTCTTTGTGTTCAGGACTCAATCTAAAATCACATGCTCTGGAATTTTGAATTTCAGAGCAACCAAATACATCCATTTCTGTTGGATTTATAGCTAGCAGAGCAATTAAGAATGCACTGTTTAGGTATGTTACACACAGAATGCAATTTGTGCATCACAGGCTTCCTGTTTCAATGTTAAGTCAGTGTACAGCTGTCTCATGTCATCCAAACAGGGACTCGGATTTGGCCTCTGACCTTTTGTTGACATAATCAGTGGCTGGAGACCAAAATCATTATGGATGAGAGTCGAATCATTCTCCTTCTGAAATTGATTATGTTTTTCTTTTTTCCATACAGACAATAATAAAAAATAATCAAATTCGATTTTTATTCACGGCTGCACGGTGGCGCAGTGGTTAGCGCTCCTGCCTCACAGCAAGAAGGTTCCCGGTTCTGGCTGGGGGACCTTTCTGTGTGGAGTTTGCATGTTCTCCCCGTGCATGCGTGGGTTTTCTCCGGGTACTCCGGCTTCCTCCCACTGTCCAAAAACATGCTTCACAGGTTAATTGGTTACTCTAAATTAATTGTCCGTAGGTGTGAATGTGAGTGTGCATGGGTGTGTGATTGTGGCCCCTGCGACAGACTGGCGACCAAGTCCAGGGGTGTACCCTGCCTTCGCCCATGAGTAGCCGGGTTAGGCTCCGGCAACCCCGTGACCCCGAAAGGGATAAAGCGGATTGGAAAATGAATGAATGAATGAATGGATTTTTATTCATTCAGACACAACTCCTGCAGTAACTGGTGAACCTCACCGTACTGAAAGAATCTCTGAATGATCTTATGAACAGACATGGAGATGTGCCAATGCTTTTTGAGAACTCTTCACTATAAATAAATGCTCTCAACATCACCTTCTGTGCATTGTAAATGGGATAAACAGTCAAAACGTACATGCAGTGATGAGGCTAAACATTTTTGGCAGTATCTTCTCTCATGTACGTCTAAAGTGTCAAGATTATGAAGACATTTTTAGACTAGCGTCCGGTAGTGAATTTAATGTGCGTTGAAAGAGAGCCATCTGATGCAATTTTGATTTATGAATAAGTAACAAGTCACGAACTGATATTTGTCTGAAGTTTATAGCCTTAAGCATGTTTTAAAGTTGAGTGAAAGAGTTATATCAGCAATTTTAATCCATTAGAAAGATCTCTGTTTACATACAAGATAATTGACACAGCAAAGAGAGGAAGAGAACTACTGGCAGGAAATGACATAAAATGTAGTTAAAAAGCTAAAACAATGCATACATTTAAAAAATAAAAACACTAGGGGAACTATTTGATTTTTACCTTCAAGCTTTTATTCTGTTCTGGTCAGAGGTAATTTGAGGCAATAAGGCCTAAAATGAGCAGCTGTGGAAATGACTGACTTTTCAGGCAGTTTGGTCTGCTTCCGTCTTTGAGTCTCTCCTGAGAAAGCTGTGTGTGAAAGCAAACCAAGCCAGATGGCCTTGCATATGTCTGCATTCCTGGACATTCCAACCGAGTTAAAGGGACTGTCCAAAAATGAAATACACCTCAGTTTTTCCTTCAAAAATAATTTAGGATTCTTGTATTTATCTGTAGTAAATGTAATTATTTCCTTTAAACAACATTTTAATCTGAAATGTGCTTTTGTGTTTAGCATCTCTGCATTCTAGTTTTTGTTTCTGGTTTATGACAGCTATGTTAAATTCTTGTGCCTTCTATTTTTTTGTCAATTTATTTTTACCTCACTGGGAACAATGTTGTCAACCATTCAAAGAGTTTCACATTCACAATAATCAAGGAGCAAATCAGCATAATAGGATGTCGAGCATGTATGACATCCAGAAAAGTTGTTTTTTTTTTTTTTATCACAAACTGACTTGATAAGGGGAAACTGAAATATCAAAGGAAACATTGACTCACTCTGACAGCCATGTCAGAAATGTTCAAGTATGCAGCTGAATCTGTGTGTGTCCTTTTCACTTGATCAAAATCTTCTTTTATGTCAATGTAGGGAGAGAGAATCACACCCCAGTAGGTTCAGAGATCACTCAAGACCTATACCACACTGGCGCCCTGTGAACCATGCTCGGGCCACCTCCTCGGAGTGGACATGACGTATTTAACCAGAGCAAAGCTCAAAGTCAAGAAACCACACCGGTCCAAAAAAAAAAAAAAATAAGAGTAACAAAATAATAGTATTTTTTAAAATACAATTATTTATTCAGATAACTTCATTTACACAATCATACAATGACATCTTGTTAGAAGTGTAACATAATATTTCAAGCTGAGAAGATGTCTGGTTTTATCACAATTGTTAAAATCCCCTAATACAGTCGAAATACTGGCTGCTCCCTTTTGATTGACATCTCTGTATCTTTCTGAGATCCCCTCGGCAGCTAAGTTAAAATAAGGAGCTGGGACATTTGCTAAAATGACAATGGTCTGTGTGAATCCCCTTGGCAGACAGGGGGGGTCTGGAAACATAGTTATCAGTTTTTAGTGTAGAGTGCTCCTTTTCTCAAACAATGTAGTTTGTGGCACACTTATTTACTTATTTACAGCCACGTAGAGCCCGCCTCTAGCTGACATCCATGTTTGAACTGCAGTCTTCGTCCTAGTGATCAATGTTCAGTCAAAAACCTTCACATTTCCAGAAACCCATGTTTCCACAAAATAGAAGGTTCTTAACCTGCATTGGACTTAGTAAACCTCCAGAGTTTTACCAACTTTTTCCATAGTGGTCGTATTTTTAGAGTGTTACGTAAAGGTACAGGTAGGCAGTATGCTTGCCTCCCTAGCCTGAGGCATATTTTTCCCTACAGAGTCCCTTTTTATTTCATTTCATTTTTCATTTGTCCTTGTAGTAACTCTTCAGGTAAGTTTTTGGCCTGACTAGATATCTAACTGAACACCGGTCAACTCCATCAATAGCGTCCAAGGAAAAAGTCTACGTGGGGTGGCAGTATGGCTGCACTGGCTCTGAAACAAAAAACGTTTAGACTTGTGATTATCATCCATGGAAAAAAAAAAAAAAAACTTCGTTCTGATGGCATCCTCATCACTCTCAGAGCATTCCTGTTGATAAAAGCAAAAACATGCTTGGAAAAAAAGCCAAAATTAATGCAAACAGAAGACATTTCAGTAATCGTGCTCATCCCTAAACAGCTCCTCCCAAGTTATTTTCCATCACAATCTATTTTGTAGAGTACAATGCCATGTTCAGTTTGGTTCACTTTACCCAGAGCGGTTTTGAGTGGTTGACAAATGACAAGAGGCGTTGCCTAATTGCCCAATTGATTCCACATTTTCTGAGAATGTGTCCCCGGCAAGTGTACCAATCACAAAAGATCAGTGCCACGCCAGGTCTCTGAATTGTACTCTGGACCGAAATTTTACAGAAGTTGGCCTCTGGAAAACCAATTCGACATTGTGGTTTTCTCACCAGTGCCTATAATGTTTCTAAGGCCATTATTTTTTCAGAGACATTTTTAATTAAACGTACCCTGTGCAAAGTATGCCCACCCTGGGGCAAGCAGGCCTAAGGTTGGTGGCCCAATGAAGATGCGTGTGCCCTGACTTTGGAAGATCAAATAATTAATTTAACCGTCAGGCATTATATACAGTATGTTCCCAACCTACATGGGACCTAATGCCTCCTTTATTTGCAATTTTCATTAAGGGTTGAGTTTATAGGTTGCATCGCTTGCTTAAGGACTGTACCACACAACTGACACAAGAGAAGTTGGAGAAAGTTATCTAGACCAAAAGCTTCAGACTGGCAGAACTGCACTTAAGTGGAATGGCTTTGTTATGGGAGTTGTGGGTCCAGTGATAATTTACACAAGTTTGACGAAAATGAATGCTTTTGTTTCAACTTGTGTTTGTTCCTCAAAGGCAAAGGTTTAAAAAATTTACACTGGCAAAACAATGCTGTGGTGTATTTCATCGTAATTAGCTATAATAGATTTAAAACGGTTTCTTTTTGTATAATCTGACTGTAGACTTTATAACATATAAAAACAGATGCACAATATAGAGGAAATAAATGTAGAGATGAATAGTTTGGGCCCCATATTTAATAAAGAATACAATGTAGAAATATTGAATCAGTTTAATGAGAGCAACATTTTGTTCATTTACATCAGACATAAGCCCTTTTACTAATAATGCAAAATCAAAACGCTTCAAAAAGTCTAATCATTAGAATTGCTATATTGTAATCCATTTCCACCGTTCCAATATGACAAGACTGTCATAAAGTTGTATCAAAACTAGTGCTGCCAATTGATTTAAAAAAAAAAAAATCAGAATAATCACAGTTTCACAATCACAATGTTTTATTGTGTGAAATGTTTTAATTTGTAAAGTGTTAACTCAGATATCCCAGAAATGTAATTTGTGTGCACAAAACACATTAACAGTAAGATAAGCAGAACTGTAAAGACTTTTATGTCTGAAATATTTCTGCAAGAAAACAAAGATGCTGATATGCAGCCATAGAAACAAACATTGGGTTTCTGCACTTTAAATGGTCCAGGTGAATGCTCAAATCTGATTGGCTGCTGGGTGTTGACGCGTATCTAAAAAATAAAGTCCGGTCACATAGCCCAAATGTACTATATCACTGTACAGGCTTCTTCAAATCAAACATTTCCTTCATGATCTGGACAAAACACAAAAAAGGTGAACTTTCTCTCTGATCTAATGCCTCATTGAACCTATTGTGATGATCAGCATATATATATATATATATATATATATATATATATATCGCTTTCCTTTGCCGTTCTAGTAATGCTTTGTTGTTTTACCATGACACAATTGTGAGAAAGTGAACCAAACTGATAAAATAACAAGAACAACATGCTAAAAATTGATTGAACCCTTATGTCTGACCATGACCATGACCATGTCATAAGCGGGATAGTGCCAGACGAAGTGTGTATTTTCAGAAATGGGTTAACGCAGTGGAAGCCTGAATCATCCAACGCAAAGCATAGGACGGTCACTTATGACGTGTAATTAATCTGCGGGAATAAATAATACATTAAAAACGAATTCTGCGCGTTAATGGGTTGATGTTGACAGCCCTAATTAAAACCTTCTAGCAGGACCCATGTTGCTGTGTTTGTTATCTTAATTGGATACGAAAAAAGCAATTCTCTGTGTCAAATGAAAAAGAAACAACATGATCGGCTTCAGGAAAAGTAAGAACAGAAAGACAGAAAATTTCTCAGACAATAGAGCTCAGGCAGAAAGATGCCTGAGAAACAGTAAAAGAGAAGAAATAGAAAGTTGGGTCATGCTCAGTTTTTCTTACACAGGAGAGTTGTGCGGTGGCTTAGAAAAAAAACACGCTATCCTGCTGTTCCCTGTTCGCCAGAGCTGAAACCTTCCTTCAGGTGCAAGAGCTGACATCTCCACTGAGAGAACAGGAGTTCAGTTTAGAGTTCAGGAACTTTCTAAATTACAGGACATAATCCATAAATTGCTGCGTGTTACTAAAAATGATTCTGTTTCTTTTAAAGATGGTGCATGTTTAATGAGCATTCAGAAGAAACGTGGGATTGTAAATGTGTAAGATTATAGCCTGTGGCCAAATTCGGACTACTTTTAACTCATTTCTTAAGACAGTTCCATACGAGTCTGTTCCCAAAGTTAAAGAAAAAACAAAACAAAACGAAGGGACCCTGCTCATCACAGGGGACCTCAACTCAGGAAGAGTCTCCTTTAGGATCTGAAGACTTTCTATAGATGAAGATTTTGGATTTAACTCATTCTTCTAATGAGAAGTCCTGATCGTTCTCTGGAGCTTCACCATCCTCTTGGATTTGTCAATAATCACCTTTTCAAATTCTTACAGAATCATCTACAATTTTAACTACCATACATCTTCTAAAAGTAACCTTGCATTTATTCAAAAATATATACAAAGAGTGTGCTGTTAAAGGAGACTGGTTGTTTGAGACTAGCTATTATTCGCCTTCATCACTTGGTGGTAAATACATGGGGATCATTTGGCAGTTAAATGTGGTACTTTGTATTTGGCTGCAAAATGTAGGAAAAACACTGAGTGAGCATTTTAGATTCAAGGAAATAATCAGTACAGCAGTAAGGTCTTATTAAACCAGCATACAATATTACCGTTACCATAAAAAAACAGTTACTGTTTATATCTGCCAAACTTGCCAACAACACTGGTAAGCACCAGTCTGAATTTGGCATGAAAATGCTCATCAGTTCAATAGGGTACATAAGGAAATGTAATAAGCTCTAAACGTTGGATGGCCTGCCCTTTAGAAGAAACCAGCGCTTCAAGGAAATTGTTCTGAGACTTGCATATGTCTATGGTACACGTGGCACTGTGTTGTTGAAACAGGCATTTAAAATAGTTGCCCCCCCCCCATAAAATTTTATGTGAAGTGTAGAAGCAACCACTAACATTACTGTTATGCCCATCTGAACTGCAATAGTTGGTGTGCTGCAGAAGGGTTTTTGAGTCAGTACTCACTTTCGCCAGCAGAGGGCGCTAGGAGTTCCTTGCATCAGTAGCTGATGTTAGAAGAAGAAGCTTAGTCAGTACGTGGTGAGCATGAGTAGAGAACGTGGTTCATTGTGCTCCAGACAGTAATTGTGTTCTTACATGTTTTACAGAAAATTAAATATGTTGCACAGAGTGAGTCGGCCCATCATTCTAGCCGTGTAACATCCATCCATCCATCCATTTTCTTCCGCTTATCCGGGACCGGG
>BSAI01000138.1:4133408-4145256 GCA_036245035.1 Adrianichthys oophorus
CTCAAACCCCTCCACCACGTTAAGGTGCCGGTTCATGGAGGGGGCCGTGTAACATACACATAAAAAACATACACACAAGAAAAGTCAAGCCCTACGCTGTTTACAAGACTTCTTTCATTTGCAGATTCAAGTGCAATTCAAAATGCTGTGCCACCTTTTAAAACATACATGCCTGCTCAGAAATCTGCGCTGGTTTCCTGTAGTGTCAGCACCAGATTCAGCATCCTGACTCTTGTTTACAGAACGGTCAACCCAAAAGCACCTGGACACCAAGATTCAAGTCTAAAACCTTTCACACAAACAAGTGGCAAATGGAGGTACCTGCACCACTAGGCAAAACATCACAGCTGCTCTTCAGCTCTGTGATCTACAACGATGGAATGAGCTGTCCGACTCAACACTCTCAGCTGAAAATATGCATACATTTTCCAAAGTGTTTGCAGAGTCCAGCAGGTTAACAGTCAGTATGTCTGATGGTAAACTGGTGCATTTGTACAAATATTTGCCAAAACTTTGTAGAAAAACAAGCACATTTTAACCTCCTGAGGCAATATTAAAATATTCAATTATTCTTAAACCAAAATATATCTCAAAAGAAGGTATGCACAACAAAACGCTGTTAAACACAAACAGAATTGCCCTAACTTGTATTATTTCCTTCAAGAATGATAAAAAAAACATATAGATAAGAAGTAAGTATATCTAATTTTTTCAAAAGACCAAATAAAGAATAATTATTCAGCAGTTAATATCACACTATTTTAAATCAGACTCATTCAAGTAGTTGCACATGAACACGTCACTCATCGGCTACAATACATTTCATGTGACAAGCTTTACTCACCTGGTCATTACTATGACTGAGTGCTTTCACTTCCATTCACAAAATGTCTTCAAACATATTTTATTAACCTTGTTGTTTTTAATGATTATTTTGTCATCTAAGAAGATAATATATGTCTTTAAGTTACAAGGAATTTAGTTTTCTTAATACATTTTGCCAAAAATAGAGCACATAAAAATATGCAGATTTAAACTTTTTGACTTGAGAATGTAATGAAATAATCAGTTTGAAAAGGTCAGCCTGAAGTGTTTTAATAAAATACCCAGCAGCTTTGACGCATGGCTGAATGTGCAGCACTGCACCCGCCAACTGTTCGTCGTTGCAGCATGGTGACATTTTGCTTTTAAATGATTCGGACACATGGGATGCACGGTGGCGCAGTGGTTAGCGCTCCTGCCTCACAGTAAGCAGGTTCCTGGTTCAAGTCCTGGCTGGGGGACCTTTCTGTGTGGAGTTTGCATGTTCTCCCCGTGCATGCATGGGTTTTCTCCAGGTACTCCGGCTTCCTCCCATCGTCCAAAAACATGCTTCATAGGTTAATTGGTTACTCCAAATTGTCCCTAGGTGTGGATGTGAGTGTGTATGGGTGTGTGATTGTGGCCCCTGCGACAGACTGGCGACCAGTCCAGGGGTGTACCCTGCCTTCGCCCATGAGTAGCCGGGTTAGGCTCCGGCAACCCCGTGACCCCGAAAGGGATAAAGCGGATTGGAAAATGAATGAATGAATGATGATTTTGACACCTTTTACACTTAGTATGAACATTAATTATTGATCCAATTTAAAGGTTTTAGATTATCAGCTCAGAAACTCAGTTACTTTTTTAAAATTAATTTTCTTTTACTCCATACATAGCAATGTTTCAATAAAAAATGCCAATGTAAACCATTGTTGTTGAATTGTTGAACACTTGATATAATCAGGAATCTCATAACATAACACAAAAGCAACAAAAATAAAACAATTCTGAAGCAAAAACATCAACAAATCATCTAATCATTTTTCTGTGCTACCATTTAAGGCATAAAATAAATAAATACAATTGAATATCCTTTATTTTGGATCACAGAATGAAGTGTTTGTTACCACTGTTGATTCATTGAAAACATTTAAACAAATTTGAATGCAGGACAAACACGGCCCACATTCAAATTCCACCGACCCGCATGCAAGATATAGCAGGCGCTGCAAACAGTTCCGACCTACGTCCGGTCTCCAGAACATTAATACTTTCCTTAACAGAAACGGCGCCAACTGTCTCACAAGGCATCACATACCTGCGAGCGGACAACGACACCGTTTAAGGGGTTCAATATCCTTTGATGGGTTTTTTATCAGGAATGAAAGGACTTCCTGGAAAACAACCCTCTGACACGATCAGACCTTTGCATTGTCGTATTAAGAACACACAAATTAAAGACAGGCTAGAACTTCAGGAAACGGGTCATGGCACTCTTATGCCAAACACTTTAAACCAACAACCTATCACCTATGACACTCCTGCTTTAGACATAAAACAGTACTGTACACAGTTCAACTCTAATCCGATCTGTGATCAGATTATTGGCATTTTACACATGTACACGCAGCTACTTTCTCTAAGCCAACAACACAGCTGCTCTCACTGCAGTCTTCTACACCATTTATTTAATTTATTTAATTTTTGATTACACTTTTGTAATACATTCAATCTGTAACCATCCTCCATCCATTCCAAACTGCTTGCAAACACCTCCCTACGTCTTTCCCAGTCTCTGCTGCTCTGAACTGTTAAATCTATGTTGAGTCCCCCACCTTCTTCACTTCTACTCCCTGTAACCTCACAGTTACCCTAGAGTTCCTCTCATTTACACATAGATGCTGTCTTACTGCAACTGACCTTCACTCTTCTCCTTTTGAGAGCAAACCACCACCTCTCAAGATATTCCCCTCCTTGCTCACAACAAATCATGCCATCTGTGGTCCACATAGATTCCTGTCTAACCTAATCTGTCAATCTGTTGATTACCATAGCAAATTAGAAGGCTCTAATAGCTTTGGCACAGTCTCAAATCTTCCTTGAACTCCTCAGTCACACCTCCAGCGCATCTCACCACTGTCTTAGTTTTCATACCATGTATGTCCTAGACCACTCATACACACTTCTCTGCCACAGTAGATGTCCTCATAGAAAAGCACAGTTCATCTCAAAGTACTATGTCAAAGGACGTTTTCCCCTCCTTTTTGCTCGGCCACCTCTTACTCCCCTAAGATCTTATTAAACAGCCCAGTCAGAAACTCCATTGCCATCCTCCCAAAACACCTCCATAACTTCACAGAACGGTTGGCAGAACCACCTGCATTTCCACTTTTCATCCTCTTCAAGGGCTTTGTCTCTTCATTCTTACTTACCTTTGCCACTTCTTGCGCTACAACAGCCACCTCTTCTACTTTGTGCTCTCTACCTGACATATATTCACCAGCTCTATAAAGTGCTTCTTGCATCTTTCCATAACACTTGAGGCATCTGTCAACAAATATAGCAGGCATGCCAAAATAGGCTGAACAGATGTAAGAAATATTGAATAAGGCAAACAAAAAAGATTAAGACTAAATTACGAAAAATAAAAAACTAGAATGTGTTTTATTTCATGCCTATTTCAAAAGATGTCTTCCTTTGCTAGTTTTAGAGTTTCAGTTGGAAATATTAATCCATCAACTTTATTATTTACCTTTTTTTTTGTTTACATCTAAAATTAATTTTAGTTCCTATAGCATTTAAGATTCTTCCAGATCATTTCCACCTTACATCCTGGAGAAAATGTCAGAACAGTTTTCTGTAGAGTCTCTAAGAATCCAGCTGTGACACAAACATGGATGCTACCGTGCAACAAAGAAGTATAAATGACCTTTGAAGAACATGAAGTCCAGTCTTTGAAGAGTCAGAGTAACAGCATGTCATTAATTGACGCTCATGAATCTTAAATGAATCATTGTGAGGTCTCCTACATTGTTACATTACTAGATCTGTCAATGGATTACATTTTTTCATAGCAATTAATTACAACATCATCTTTATTAATGTAATATATGAAATGCATTTATAAACTAATACAAAAGGGCAAAGAAGACTTTATGTCCCACTCCAATCATCTTTTGATCTATTTTAAGTGTTCCTAATGGAATTTTAATGATTTTGCCGCTTTTAGTCAAAATAAAGGGTCATTTTCTAAGACATAGTTTCTGCAGAACACCAGTAGTTCATTATGCCCCCATTTCGCATCATCCCAAAATCCATCCTTCCACTATCATGAGGCACACCATTCTGAGTGTTTCTTTGCCAACTGCCCCTGTGAAAAGATAGTCCACGCTACAGCTACTGACTATAAAAAATACAGCAAACAACTTAAATAAAAGAATAGCTTTAATGGTAAATAATTTAAACTAAGTGTTTGATAGGTTCAGCTAAAAATAGCAGGTACATCCTTGGAGTTTTTCTACCTTCACTGAAGCACACCGAACGCGTGGCCAAAAAATGTGTTTCTCAAGCTCGCCAGAGGAGCTACCAGCTTTTTTAGCCTGACTGATTGAATGATGTTTAGAGATCAGGTGTATTAATTTCGAAGAGCTCTACAAAAACATTGGTGATCACGTCTCCATGTTTGGGGTCATGATGTCATTTAGTGCAGGGGTGCTCGTGTGACGGTGCACTGGGAACAGGTCTGACTTACTGCCAGCTATGCAAACCAAGCTCCTGCTCTGGTCATACAAAGACCTGACAGCCCTCAGTAAGGCTCCCCGGACCCCAAAGAGGGTGTAGAGCTGGTCCATCGTTCCATGACCAGAACGGAAACTGCACCTATTTCAAAGTTATATCGTGTAAATGCTCAGCCATAAATAAATAACATAGAAAATGAATATGGGTCATTCTGGACCCATGTTGTGCATTAGAGGACTAGTTACACAAAATACATTTAAATTAAAAAAAAAGAAATGACAAACTAAAATGATCATGTGTGATGGTCAGAAACAAGCTAATTGCTAATACCTTGACTACTGAATGATAATATTAATTTATTGCAAAGATATCAAAAATAAAAATTCAGCCGGGTCACTTTTGATCCATATTGTGAATCAAAGGGTTAACATTAAAACTGGCCTCCTCCACCGTGAAAATCGCATTCTGTGTGAACGCAGTTTGAGAGGTCAAGGTGCTTTATCGTCACAAGACCCAGTCAACTAATCATGCACACATTCACACACAGATGGTTTCTTTGTCTTTTCCAAGCACACTTCATGGGCGGGCAGATTGGGAACAGGACCTGCAACCTTCTGTTCAGAGGTTGACTCACTAACTTTTGTGGCAGTTTTATAATTGTGTAAGTGCAAAGCAAGTAATGCAGTTACAGAAGTTACCTCAAAACAAAATTTTTCTTTGCAAATGTAGCTGTCGCCATTATAAAACAATTATTTTTTTCATACAAAACTCTAAACTAAGAATGAGCATAGTGAGTAGTGAACTCTACTTTTTTTCTGATAGAAGAAAATACAGATTACAACTGACCCATGTTAAAATTCTGGTCTCCCTGCTCAGTTTACATTTTTTTAAATAAGTAAAAATAAAAGATGGGAGTTGCTGTTACATAGCATAACCCTCTTCCGCTTTTGAGGAAGAAAGGTGCTATGAATCTCTGTCTCCTGACAATTTATAGTGACCCCCAGGGGTGTAACTCTCCTGTTCATGTATTTCCATTCATAGTGCACTGCTGTGATGCCGGAGGCAGAAAAAAGCTAAATAACAGACAACTTGGCTGCAGGTACATTTATGGTTCCCATTAGCTCAATACTACTGACACACACTTCTTCATTTGTTCCAAGAACATTGCATGTTTTCAATGCCCTCAATCAGTTTGGATTATCATAGGACGGAAGTTACAACCAATCAAAGCTGTAGAAGAGTATAGCTGAGTGTGGAGATATGAACTTGAGCTTGTTTTGAAGATAAAACTAGAGGAAAAATAAAACATAAAAAGACTGACTTCTCGATTGTGTGATAAAAGAAGGGGTGTTTTTTCCTTTTTTGCAAGTGTCTTTGATGTGTTTAATACCGCAGATGCACAATGCGGATATGCACACAGACATGTGATTGGACTCAAAACTCTATATTTTACATTTAAAAATACAGACTTCATAAAAGTGGTTCTTTGTCTGACTGCTAAACTCTGAAAATCAATATAAATGCTAATTTGAAATTTGAATATTTGCTGTTCTTAGATGTTGCTTTTGCAACAAGCTTATTCAATTAGTCCCCATTGCAAACAATGGGTTAACAGCTTTGTTGAACATGTACACTCACTCAACAGCCACTTTATTGGGCATACCTTGCTAGTACAGGGTTAGACCCACTGTTGTCCTCAGAACTGCTTTAATCCTTCGAGACATAGAATCAACAAGGTACTAAAATTATTCCTCAGAGAGTTTGGTCCATATTGACATGATAGCATCACACAGTTGCTGCAGATCTATCAGCGACACATCCATAATGCCAATCTCCTGTTCCACCACATCCAAATGCTGTTCTATTGGTACACTGTGGTCATAAAGGGATGGACATGGTCAGCAACAATACTCAGGTAGGCTGTGGTGTTGAAACCATGATCCAGTGGTACTAAGGGGCACAACGTGTGCCAAGGTAATGCCTCTCACACCATTACACCACCAACAGCCTGAACTGTTGATACAAGGTAGGATGGATCCATGCTTTCATGTTGTTGATGCCAAATTCTGACCCTACCATCTGAATGTCACAGCAGAAATGGAGACTCACCAGACCAGAAAACCCTTTTTCCATTCTGATATCATCAAATTTTTTTCGGTGAGTCTGTGTGAATTGTAGCCTCAGTTTTCTGTTCTTAGCTGACAGGAGTGACACCCAGTTTGATCTTCTGCTGCTGTAGTCCATCTACCTGAAGGGACATGTTGTGCGTTCAGAGATGCTCTTCTGCAGACCTTGGTAGTAACCAGTGGTTGTTTGAGTTACTGTTACCTTCAGCTGGAACCAGTCTGACCATTCTCCTCTGACCTCTGGCATTAACAAGGCATTTTTCCACCCACAGAACTGAATATTTTCTCTTTTTCTGACCATTCTCTGTAAACCCTATATAGGGTTGTGTGAGTGAAAACCCCAGTAGTTCATCAGTTTCTGAAATACTCAGACCAGCTCGTCACCAACAACCATGCCACATTCAAAGTCCCTTGGATCCCCTTTTTTCCCCGTTCTGACACTTGTTTTGAACTGTAGCAGATCATCTTGACCATGTCCACATGCATTGAGTTGCTGCCATGTGATTGGCTGATTATAAATTAGTTTTACTAAGCAGTTGGACAAGTGTGCCTAATAAAGTGGCCAGTGAGTGTATATCCACAGATCCAGCATGCTTTTGTAGCGATGCTTGTGCCAAACAGAAATATTCCTGATTGTCATCAGTTCTTCTTTTACCATTTTTTAGTGTTAGCACCTTCACATGTTTAGGTGTCTCCTTTATCTCTGAAGTATCTTAGTCAGCAGTCTTGTAAGGGTTTAACACAGGTTTCCCTGACAGCAGCTCTCATTCAAATGAACTTTTGAAATTTCTCTTTCAGGAAAGAGACATGTATTTTAATATATCACTCATGAAAAGAAGTCATGAAGATTTTGGGAGTCTTCTATGTATATTTTGTCGTTAATATGGAAACCACTCACACACAAAATAAATGCAGAAAGCATTTGGTCAGGAGGCAAACATGTATAGTTTGATCACCTCACACCTGCAACCACTTTTTATGTTTCTCAAAGTTTCAAATTCATATTGTATTTCTAAATGGTCGCATTCGGGGTCAGGACTTACTTGTAATGAAAAC
This sequence comes from Adrianichthys oophorus, assembly GCA_036245035.1. Lineage (NCBI taxonomy): Eukaryota > Metazoa > Chordata > Actinopteri > Beloniformes > Adrianichthyidae > Adrianichthys > Adrianichthys oophorus. The sequence goes on from BSAI01000138.1 coordinate 4,141,130, forward strand.
CTAATTTTATCAGATCATTCACGTTTTCATGTTTGTTCTCAGTTCCCCTCCAAGAAAGTGTGTTTCCACTAGCAGAGGGATAAAATCTGGTTTTATAATAGACCCTTCTTTCTGAGATATAGAGATATATGAGTCTATGACTTGGGTGAAGGGCTTCATGTACTTTCTTTTATTTTTTTTTTAGCTTTTGCTTGACTCACTTTAGTCTGCGCTAAAATTGCTCAAGTGTGACACCAAATGGTTGACTAGGGTCCTACAAAAACCTCCTAAGTAATGATGATGACAGTTGTATGAGACATTGTTGCTACATATGCTTAATGTCCATAAACTAATACATTTATGCATGTTTAAAATAGAGGGAAAACATAGGGATGGGGATTTCTTCCTTTGTGAATCAGGAAGGATTAGAGGTTAACTTCTAAAAGGTTAGTCATAATTACCCTATTAAACTATTCTTAAATTAATTTCTTCCAAAAATGTCTGTCCAACTCAAAATAATGAAGAATAAATTAACAGAAAAAACAAAAAGTTTTTTTTTCCTCATGATAAATGTTGTTTCATGCTTTGAAAGGTTGATCATTTTCATTTCTTAGAATTGGAGTTACATTTGTGACAGTACATTCTTTAGAGAAAGGCACAAAAAATAAATATTTTGGTGCATTAACACTAACTCTGTTTTGAACTTTTCCCTGACCTGCAGTTTAAATCCAAGACTTTTATGATGCAAATGCAAATGGTGGGGCTTTGGTGTTGGGGATGATTAATCTCTCCTGATGTTTTTTTCCTGAGCTGGTGTAAAAGGATGTGCACTCTCGCTTCCCCCTCCTTGGCACAAGCCGCTCTCACTCGCTCACATCCACTGCAGCATTGTGTTACACTCACCCCCGGGCCAAATGAAAAATGAATCAGCCTGTGCAATACGGTGAAGGAAGGCCAAGAGGTGGTGGTGGTGGTTGTTGCAGGTCAGAATATTGGGGTTAGAAAAAGACAGAAATAGTAAAAAGAGATAGTGAATAAAACCAAAAACTAACCCTGGATTTTTTTTCATCAACAGTGTGGACTAAAAGAAAACTTCTCAGCCACTCAGTCACGAGTCTTTGAATGTGACCGCATTGTAAATTCAGGGATAAAACGGCACGCATCACTGTCTCGTGTTTGAAGCTACATACACACACATGTAACGCACATTTAAGAATGCACTACAGGCACGTCTTGAATGCATGTTCCCATGGTGTTCATGCTGGATGAGCTGGGAGGGGCTTCTTCTTATTTCCTTTTTTACTGTCTACTAGCACATGTCTACCACTTACAGTACAGAGGCTTGGTGTGAATGGTCAAAGCGGTACAAATCTTACACATCTTGCTCCAGGTTTGTTTTTTCACAGTCCTATTCATATATATGAAAAACTTGGTGTCATAGAATAACAGGCGGGCAGAAACTGTATTTAGTCATTTCTCCTTCATTATCAATTTTGAAATGATTGGCACTTTCGTGAATGAAAGGAAACATCATCCATCCTTACCAAATCCGGCTCCCTGATTGGTCAAAGTTCAACCTGGTTTAACTTGCTTTGTGTCTCTAGTGGTCTTTTAATTATTATTATGCAGTTTTTAGCAAAATGGAAAAATCAGTTTCAATTTCTAGAACAAAGTTTCTGCAGAGCTGCAGTAGTTCATTAGATTTTTTTTTTTTTCTGAGTTTTGTGCGGAACCATTGTTGTGGAGTAAGCCTGCCTCCATTTTCCATCATCCCTTTGTTTTCACTCTCTCCCACATTCTTACAGCCCCTGAAACCCACATCCTAACTTTATGGGTGCAACAAAAATTGTCGAGTAATATTGGAACTATCCGGCCGTATATATATATATATATATATATATATATCTTCAAGGTTCCTGCAGGTTCCACCTTCCTGCAGACTTACCATTTTAAACTAAAGTGCTGGTTTACTGTTTTTGTCTGGGAGAAGTTTCCAGGGTCAACTTTAAGGCTAAGTCTCATTGTCATTTTCTTAGCTGCCAGTGACATTTTTCTGTTAAAAGTTATGAAGACCAATGTAAGGCTGTCTCTCTAAATCCATTTGAACTGTCTATTGCATTTTTAATTGTTAATTATTTATCCCATTCCATTATTTTGGTTATGTTTATAATATTTTTTGACACTGGTCGCCTGCTTCTCGGTGTATTGAGACGTACATTTATGACAGAATGAGATTTCACTTCCATCATGGATTGGGATTGTTAGAATCTCAGCTGTGTACTTTGGTTTCATTTTTGTCATGTTTTTGTGTTTTAACTTTCTTGTTCAGGTTCATCCTTTGAAATTGCAAGTAATGAAACGCAAATTACACATGCTGTAAACAGTAAATCAAAGGAACTTCTGATGACTAACTTTATAAGAAGTAGTTGCTATCGTTGTCATTGATGGATGTTAGTAGAAAAGCTAGATTTATTTTCAGTTGGTTGGTTGTTTTTTGAAGATTTTAGTAGTGTGCAAAAACATATTGAGCACACATAGATGTTATGGACACATCAAGTGAAAATTACTTCTGTAAGGACTTCTTTGTTGCATCTCTACAGGGGGAGTTGGTGGACGTCCAATACGGCAGTGTGGATGATCTGAGGAGAGCCAAAGATCCCCTAAATCTGACCAACCAGATCGCTGTGGTCAAGCTTGGAAAAGCTCCATTACTGTACAAGGTAAAGTCAAATCACAGCCCTGATGCACACTGGGGAACCCCATTTATTGTGGGGGTTACATAAAAAAAAACAACCCGCAACAGGTGGAATTCACAAACAAAGTTAAAATTGATTAATAAATCCAGAATTATTGAATGATAACAAAGATCTGCTTGTGATCGTAGATTTATGTAGTTTTGACAAACTGAACATATTCTGTACAGCAGACGTGGCACAAAGATTGACTTACAAGGTCAACTATCAATCCAGATGCAGAACACAGCTCATTGTAAGAAAAACGAAAAAGTATGAAAAGTTTCACTTAAAAATCTGCAAAACTGAGGTGAACTACAATAAATCAAGGGACCCTTGTACCAAAGAAATTTCACAGACTTTTTTGATTACTAAATACTTTTTAACCATAAAAGTCATGAATACATGGAGAGTATGTGGGATTAACCACATTAAATGCTTTCAAAACCAAACAATATTAGTAAATGTTGTTTTCTGTGTAGGCAACAGCATACATTTATGTGCCACAGTTATCTAATCGTTCTATAAGTAATGATGCCATAATGTCTGCTTGTTTCCAGCAGGATGACTGTAGTTTCTTAAAACAGAGCTCTAGCAGTGACACACTGATTCAGCGCATTTCTGCTTGGATGTGTGCCAGATTCTGCTCAAAGCATTTTCCCCATCAATTACAAGATGACAGAGAAAATATAAATTCCAATCCAGTTAATGAAAACATAAACATCTACTTAGATGTTAATTGCTCATAAATTTCTCTTCACATTCCATTCAATCAAAAATAATTTAATTATGGAAACCTTAATACGACTCCAAGATCACTTTAACAGGATTCCGGGCTGGAAATTTCTGCTAATGGACAATTAGAAGTTACACTGCAGAAGTATTGCAAAGAAGTATCAATACAAATACAAACATTTGTATCTTTTTCATGCATTTGTGCCGACCTGTTTGAAGAAAGTTTTTAATCCTAAACTGAAAGTGACAGTTGGTATTAGATCGTTTGCAGGCATCATTTCAGAGACTGTTGGTCATTTATTTTCACAAGCGCCACTTTTCCAGTCATGAGGTAGTTTGATTTACAACCCTCTGTAAAGTCCCAAAACATATTGCTAAATAAGAATTAATAACATCAAATATTAACAGCAAACTAGGCAGTTTGATCAGACTGCTCTCTCACAGAGCAAACTAGCGTGGAGGAGGACTCTAAGGTGCATCTGACGAGGTTGTCTGCGTTCAAGTGACCTTTAATGTGACCTTTTATGTCAAACAGCAAGCAGTTCTCAAGTGAACAGGTTTTAACTGCCCCACACGGACAGCTTAACTGGACATCATTTATATAGAGGGATACCCACAATCTTTACAATCTTTCTCTATCTATCTATCTATCTATCTATCTATCTATCTATCTATCTATCT